>OMNW01022911.1:32429-48760 GCA_900303245.1 Selene dorsalis
GGGGGGGCATTAACTAATAAACACAGAGAGCCAGTTAAGGACAGGGCGAGGCTTTCATCTGCAAGAATAGCTTCTCAACTCCTAAACATCAGGTTTCTTTAAAAATAAATGAATAAATAAATGAAACATATATTTGTGCTGTATGTCATCAGCATAAATATGAGAAGAGCTGAGAAAATTGTGGTTTGGGAAAAAGGTCATCATGGTGCTTAATGGCTCATATTAACTAAATACTCTGTGTCTCCATACCTCAAAGACAGTTACTCTATGATTAAAGTAATTGTGGTCATTAGCCCTGTATTTGTTTAATAACAAATTCCCACAGGCTTAGTATGATTACACTGTTATGTATGAGTCCCTTTGAAAAGCCACAAATCCACCCTGGCGCTAAGCTATGTACAACAAATACTACAATGCCAAATTCCAGGTACAGGATGATGAACAGCAGCTGAATGGGAAAGGGGTTCAAATCCATCTGGCAGGTTCCTTTTCATTTCTGTTCCTATGGTTTTAGGAGTGTGCGGTGGTGGCGAGCTGTCGTGCCTTTGATCAGCTGATGGAGACAATGCAGCCCTCCTCAGCCCTGTGGCACGGGGGTTTTACCTGCTGCTAAGTCAGGTATCACAGCCAGGGACCGAGCACCTTAAAGAGGCTTTAACCCTCCTCTGGATCAAGCTGACATGATTCATGTGGGCTGGGTGAGGATTTGAGTCCCTGCTGAGGCACAGCGTCTTTCATGTCAGGCTGTTTATGAGAATATGGAGATGGGTTTTGCGTGCTCGCGGGTGTTCCTTAAAGCAGCAATACGACCTCAGGCTGGGCTTGATCCCTGACGAGTCAGAATCTACCTCTCGATGAATCTCTTGTAGCACACTTAATACCCAAAAGAACATGGTGCACAAGGTCCCTCATCTTGGTAACAGAAAGGAATTTGAGAGCAGATTAATATTATGAACAGTAATATTCCCCCGGCGGCATCTGCATGCGCCAGGGATTACAGGGCTCTGGGGTGATTACCGGCAGGGGAAGAGGGGTTACAAGTCCAAAAAACTTTTCATCTTCACCCAGGGCAAAAGAGCACACACATAGGAAGACATATAAACACATAATAGTATGTGTGTGCATGTCTGTTTAAATCTGTACCTTTTTATGTGCATCACAGCAGTGTTATTTTTTTTATATATCAGCTCTATGTTATAATGAATGAATCACATTTTCTTCCAATACATTTATATACAGTACATTCAACTTTTCTCCAAAACGAAAATTCTGCATTCCTACATGCTGACACATATATTACATGTGCATTCATAACATATCAGATGTGCTGCATGAGCCCATTAAGCCTATGCTGAATTCCATCACCAGGCCTATTAATCACATAAAGTAGCCACAACACATCTAATCTTTACAGCAGCCACTTTCTGTGATTATCAATCTTATTTTTTCTCTCCCTGATGTGTGAGCACACTATTAGTTTAGTGAATTAAGAAAGGAAGCATACAAGGTGAAGGGCAGCAAAGCTAATCCCCCTTAGGACTGCATCAGAGATCCCTCAGGGCTCTGTGTCCGGCCCAATGTAGATATCAGTTTTCAGCGAGGCATGAGGACCTGCCAGGCTTAAGGCCCTGCTCACTCTAAGCCTCATTATTCCCCTTGCCACTGGGCTGACGCCAGGCCACGCGTGCAAAGCAAGCCAAGGAAATCGCCTTCAGGACCTGTCTTATGACAGAAGACTCAGCAATTTCCTCAGCACCTTTTGCGTGAGGATAACACACAGTCCACATTGGCCATGTGCAACCAATAAGTCAGCTTAATGAAGGCCAGGCCACGCATGCTAAGGGGGGCAAAAGAGAGGGCTGAAACGGGCCTCTCATGTCTGAAATTATCCAGGGGAAAGTGGTCTGACACACTGTTCTGCTGCTAGGTGGTGGCGTGAAAGAAAAGAAACAACACTGTTTCCATTTAGAGTTAAGTTGGAATCACAGAGCGCCAGAGATTGCACACATTTGTGAGGAGAAAACAGCTGGATATTTCCCTTGCTTAGATTCTAATGTTGACTTTGTAGATTCCACAAGGTCTCTGGGATTGAGCAGAGGAAGGAAGGCAAGGGGCTCTGTAGTACACCACCATGCAGAGTCTGAGTTTGTCAGCAGCTCATAAGCCTGAAGTTCAAAGAGCAATCTGATAGAAAAGCTGTCTTGGCAGTGGTTTCCTCTCGTGTATTTGCCTGCAGTCTGCTTCCGTCGGACTGCACCCAGTAGTCATCAATTAGAAAACTGAAGGGTGCCATCCACACACAAGCACAGCCACTATATGAATGTAAGTTAAGGAGACAGCATTGCTAAAAAGATTTCAGGCCCGCAGTCATATGGGACCAATAAACAGAAATGTTACATTGTGGGTGCTTTTACTAGTCTTCAGCATTCTTTGCTGAATTTGTTTGAGCAGTTTCATCAATAACATGTGATCAGCCTGCTGCAAGGTAAACAAAAAGGTAGATTTGACTGGAAGCTTCATACTTACAAAAAAGATAATAGATTGGTATTTTGCATTCATACAAAAGTTGAAAGTGAATATTATTTCAAGCTTAATTACATTTACAAATGTAATCATTTCAAACACACTACACATTACTCCTATATGTCAAAAACGTAATGCTCTATCAGCAGAAGCTGATGTGAAGGGAATTCACAGACATAATGGAGCTATATTCCACTTGGTATACACAGTAGATGTTCCAACTGCTTTGACAACCAATTTTAAGATGCAGTTCATTTATCATCAAGTGAATGCACCTGTGAAAATCTAGCGTATTTTAAAAGTGGATAAAGTGAGTTGTCATGGATTTACAAATAGCATATTATTTTAGGTCTGTCACTTCCTTTTTAAAACATGGCGGTACGTTTAAGAAAAAACAGCAGAACACCCTTGAAACGCACCTAGCCTGTGCAAGAAAGCCTGGAATCACACTTCAACTTTAACTTGAAACTTATCAGTCTCGACATACCAGACGTCATTAGCTCGGATAGAATCAACTGTCCAGCTCATCCAACCAAACCCATGAGTACAACAGAATAATTCATTCATACTTAACAACAACATAAACCAGAAGCAGGGCTAAATGTGGCGAATCCTTACCTTAGAGCAGATCTTGAAGTCCAGTTATTGTCCGTTGATTCGTAAGTGTCCAGGAACCAAAACCAAAAGACTTTCCAGGAGGTGTTCTCATAAAAACATTGCAGGTTGCTGAATATTATCTTGAGAAACGTGTTGCAGATACTGGCAACTTCTTCTTCACTTCTTCCGCTTGAAAACATTTTTTTTCAACTTCCGGGTAAATAGGTTGCGTACTTTTGTTTTATTAGTTTTCTGCCGGTTTCTGAATCCAAGCCATTGAGCGAGGCAAACATTTTCTCCACCCAGAAACAACAAAATGGTGAAATCCTTTTGGACAAGTGGGTTTTTATGGTTTACCTGTAATTGTGAAGCTGTCGTAGCTAGCTGCTAGTACTTGCTAGTACTACCGCCTGTTAACCAAAAAAAAAAGCGTAATGCTAAGACGTCTGTCTATCCGTTAAGTTTTAAATGGGAACATTTCCGTTGGACAGCTCTTTGTGAATTAACATACAGAATGAAACATCAAACAAGTTACGTGTGTCTTCTGATTTCAAATTCTCCATTCCATTCCAGGGCGACACTTGGTAACCGTGGAAACACCGTGTTTAACGTCATAACGCTTGGAACTCTGGGTCATGTCCCCGGAAATCATGGACGTCCTTTCAAGTTAGCGGCTAGCAGGAGAACATAATGGACTATGGATCCCTCAGGAGTTGGTGGAAACCTTTTTATATACAGTCTATGGTGGAAACCAAAGCTAAGAGGAGAGCCGCCAGGAGGCTGTAAACACATCCTCAGTTATCTGCTTGGTGAGTAAATAATATACAGTTTGCTGTTGGAGTTGTTTGCTGTTTGTAGTTTAGCACATCAACTTTCAAAAAAGTGTAATATGTCAATAATGCTATTTCTGTTGATAGCAAGTGAAAACAAAGATCAACTGTTGCAGGTGCCAGGTCCATTATTAGTCACATTTAACTGGTTAAATTTAAAGAAAGAAAATCCAAATTTGTAAAGGAAACTGAATAGGTCTTTGTATGGTTGTATGGTTTTTGTATGGCATCATGTGAAAGACAAAAGGCCCTCCAGGACTTCACTGCTACTCTGTGAGTCACAAATTTCTTATTGAGATTTAACACAATCATAAATCTGCAACCAAAGCCAGTGAGAATTTTGAAAAGGCAAATGATGCTAAGACCTTTTACCTAAATATCATCTAAAGTCCTGTGTGAGGAAACATCCTAATTCATAATGCTTGAAATTTATCATTACTGGGATAATATGTTGGATGAATTACTTTGCAAACGGCAGACGCCTGGAAGGTGACCTGTGACAACACCTCTTCAGAGCTGGAGGGATTCATTTTCATCTCCCACTGGCTGTCTTAATCACCATGTCTCATTGTGACAGAGTTCAGTGTGACTACTCACATTTCAAGAATGGATATAATTGCTGTCCAGTAACATTTTTTATGAGCAGTAAAAAGGATTTTAACCAAAATCAGATAGACTTCTTGATCAAAACGGTTTCAATTGCAGTTTACACTTTTGTCCTATCTTTTGGGGACAACCTATCATTTGTGAAGACAGGGCTTTAGACAGCACCAGCATCACACTGACTATAACTTTTACTAAATGTCATGCTGTATCAATCACAGCTGGCCATGTTAAATGTTGACAGGATTAGCATATAGGACACATCATAGCAAACCATCTGTTACAGCTCTGTATCTTCTTTAATCCCCTGATCTGCATTTGACAAGTTTCATATCCACAATGAGACATACAGATTTAAAAAATATAAAAATAATAATACTGATTCTAGCATAAGGTCACACAAGATTTCGCCACTCATATTTCATTTAACATAAAAGAAAAAAAACAGCCTTTAACGTTATCTAAAACATAGAAAACCATCCATTTGGTCCTAGGTTGTTTTAATGACAATAGTTGTGGGATTAGAGATGTGGAAAGAAAGTGTGAGTAGCAGTAAAAGAAGTAATACAAGTGCAGGGGATGCTGTAGAAATCAATACCCCGTTGCATTTACATTGCTTTGATCATGTACAGCAGGACCAGGAGATTAAGTAATACAGATGCTGCCTGACAGGCTGATCATTAACACTAGTTTGCAATCTATCTGTGCATCCAGTCATCCTGTTTAACATCTTGGGAAAGACAAGTGTTCTACGTTAGTGAATTTAGGGGGGCACGTGTAAGACAGTGGCTATAACAGGCCGAACAACGTGCGAGGTGAGTGTTGTCTGTGTAAATCATCATCTGCCTTCAATCACGCTCGACTCAGAGCCACCTCAGTATTGGAAGAGGTGTAGGTGAGATCAAATGCTGCAATTTCCTGGTGAAATAATCACCGGGTCTTTTTAGCTGTGGATAGATGGACACTGGGTCAACAGTGACCTTGATGGAGGGCAAACTTTGACCTTTGTCACTCGAGCCAAACAGGTCCCAATATCCTCCTGGTTCACCCTCCTTCCTCTAATCCACTCAAGGGTCATCTGCTTAAATGATTTAGCATACTGATCCAAGGACAAAATGATTCTTTCATATTGCACTGATATTCACAATGCTCTACATATAGTATGATTTTTCTGGCTACAGTCTGATTCTCTTTCCTTAGCTTTGACAAACGTATTTGAGAGAATAATACGGAATAAATCAGGTCTCAATATGGCCCAGTTGTGGAAATCACTGTCCCTGATACATTACAAAGATCTAAAATATAATGTAGTGGATTATACTTTGATATCAGCGCCTTCTTACTGTTGTGTGTTCAGGGAAAAAAAAAATACCTGCCCTCTATCCCAATAGGATCAGCAGATTAATCTTGGTAAGACGTAACACACACAGATGGTCAGACAGGAAAAATTAGAAAAATATGCAATATGAATACATTTGTCTCACGTAATACTGAATATGATTCATCTATCACAGAGATAATGGCTTGATGCATTGGTGTACTTAGCAAAGAGACAAAGTTAATTTCTTTATAGGCCAAATATTCCTACCAAGAACCCCAGTAATAAAAAATATTCTTCAGGGAATATTATATAAATTAAATGTATGCCATCTATCTGGTTTGCATAGTAATGGTAACAGGGCTACCTTGTGCACTGATTCATGTCTAGTCACATTTCAATGCTGCAAACACAATGCACTCAGGAAGATAAGTTACCACCTGCCATGTGTTATATTTTATTTTATACAGCAATAAATACTCTCTAGTGGAAATCTGAACTAGGAGGAGAACGGTAGATTACATGTCTTTTGCTGAAGGTTTTAAAGCTTATTTTTTAAAGAGAGTGTGCCTGTTGCGTGAGTGTCACCATTCAGACGCCTGACTTTGTTGTTTATTAGGATGAAGGCGGAAAGGTGATATGGTGATCTGGAGCAGCACGATCACGGCTCCCCAAAGGCCAGTGGGCCTCAGCTTCCTGACAAAGGTCTTTTTCAATATCCTGCAAACATGGATGGCAGAGGTGTGCGTGCTATCCGGTACTTAAAACACAGGGGGCCTATGGGCTGCGGACACGGCCCTACAACAGGACTAAGATCACAGGTAGAAGCGATAGGAGGAGGCACGGCTTCCGCAGGCAGTATACTGGCTCGTGCTCATTTCACACAACAAAGCTTTTTTCATGCATCGCACTCTAGACACTGGACAAAGGAGTAGTAGCAAATGCTTTCAGTTTTTTGTGAATACTCAAAAAGAGTGTATTTTTGGATGCGCATTAAGAATTCCAGGCTACTTCCCCTACTAAGGTGTCACAAAAGACCACAGACTGATTTTTGAAATCTAAAAATCTTAGGATGTGGTCAAGTAATCATGTCATTGGCTTTATAGATAATCTAAATCAATCGTTTTTTGCTTTTTATTTGGTTTGGCAATGCAAATATACTTATCCAGAAAATATATTTCTGAGGAAGCCCTGTTATTTGAGGTTTATAAAGGATAATCAGTCTTGTGAGTTTCTAGGAAGTCAGTGGGGTACTTGCAAGAGGAAAAAAAACTGTAATTCAACTCTCTCTGACTAACAAGGTGACATGGGGTCAAAAGAGAAAAAAGAAAAGACCAGAAAACTTTATTGAATCATGCTCCTTCACCCTCAGAGGTGACATTTAGCTTGTTATTGACAGGGAATAGGAAATTCACTTTTGTCTGGAATTTGTGACGGTGTGCTCGAACCATAATAATGAATGACCTATTGAGCTCTAAATGCATTCCTGTTATCTTCCAGGAAATAGGTTTAGTAAGGTAACTGTGGGGATTTGTTTGAGCAACTTCAAATGTGACTGATGTTTGAATTTCAAGGAAAAAAGCAAAAAAGGAAAAAAAATATGAAGTCCAGCTGTTGAAATTTGCTCTTTTAAAGTAGGCATGCATGGAGATATACATCAAATTAAATCAAACTCAGTGTTTTTGCCTGTTTGTTTGCTTTAATCAAATTAAACTTCTTTACCTGGGTGTCTGCACTTTCTCCAAACAGCCCCTGAAGGACAGATCATTCCAGGCCTTAGCTGAGTGACTCTGCAACATCCTGTGAGGTAAAACTGAGGTATTTATGACAGTGAAAGACTTTGAATTTACACTGCCTTGCAGAGAAATATGTCAAAAGGAGCTGAGCCAGTTTAAAAGCTGAAGGAGGCAGGATGTTGCCAGCCTTGGCCGTCTTCTTCTTTTAATGAGTGAAAGGAAATGATAGTGAATCTGATTTCCCAAAGGGTCTCTGTTGTTTTGGAAGCACTATTCTTATTCTTTTTTAATGGACGATTACTTATCTTCTGATTGTTTTTTCATTGCTAATTACACTCCAAGGGGGGGAAAACCCACCATTAGCATAAGAAACCGGTGTTAATTTATGAACTATGGCTGTTGTGGGACCTCAAGATTATGAGCCAAAATGTTGAGATAAATTGTCCCAGTGAAGGATGAACATTGGTGTAAAGTGGTAATTATCACAGGGTTTACTCATTCATATGCTAAAAGCAACTAGAAGTTTCTGAAACCGACATGTGCAAAAAACATAATAGCTAATGTGCGGCACAGGTCTCAGAACTGTCAGGAGCGCCAGACAGACGACAACATTTCAACACTCCTTTCATTCACTTTCATCATGCGCTATTTTATTTTCATCCCAACAATCCAAGTAGCAATGCTTTTGACTCATCAAGGCCATTCATTTACTGTGACGGCCAAATCAGATCACTGCTGAAAAATTCATCCCAGAGTGTCAGCCTTCGCACAATAAGCAGGAGCCGTTGCACTCCAAAAATACCACTTTGAATATTTCAGAATTACTAAAAGCAATCCAAGGTAGACATGCATATTTTATCTGTGTGTCCTCATACCTCAAGATATCTTTGAGAGTAATTTGTCTTTGATGTGAGAAAGGCATCAATATTTGAATTTCTTAGAAGATCACACGCACAGGCTGATAATGTCTCCATCAGGAAACATAGCATTAACAGACAAACTGTTTAGTTGTTCTGAGTTGTGATAACTACAACTCAGAGCTCACATTCGACCTGAGAGTCCCGAGAATTTGCGGAAAAATTTTAGGAAGGGATGTCTGATAATATAGCATCGCAGGAAGTTCCTATGACACATAAATCAGATTTTATATAAACGGACCTGTCGATATACAAGAAACAAACTAGAAAAAAATGACGTCACACAAATAAAGAATCAGAAACCAAGGAGCTTAAAGCGAGACATAGTCAGACTGTGAGGCGAGGAGTGGAAAAAGAAAGAGAAACATTTTGCTCAGAGAGAGTACAAACTGTGAAGTGCTGTAGCGGGGTCAGCCCTCCCCTTTCCTGCTTATTTCCATCTGCTGTTGCCAGCCTCTGCCACAGAGTGGTGCCGACACCGCTGTCTTGGAGTGAGGCAGGGCCAGCCCCGTGTCCTATAAACACACACAAATCATTTACATGCTGTACTCATCAAAGGCAACTCTTCCTCATCTCCACCGAGATTTGCTGCTGATCTGAGCTTCCAATATTGCATCTCAGAGCGTTGCGGCTAACCTTTGCAACTGCCAAGAATGTGATTAATTTTTTAAATACAGCTGTTGACCTATTATTGAGATGGAGAGGAGCCACGAGAGACACTCATCTCCTCTCCTCTGTATAATGGAATGCATTATTGCATCAGTGTTTACAAGGCGTCCTAAAAGAGAAACAGAATGAGGGAGAAAGCATTAAATAAAGCAATTCAGCTAATGTCGCTTTGGGCCTTGTGCTCACACAAAATGTCAATCAAAAGTCGCAAATCTTTGATTCATTGCCGTTTGCTCTGGCAGCTGCATCTGAGAGAAGAGTGGTGACACAATGTGGAACAATAATTACACTGCAATGTTAAAGTCCTCCAGTGTCTTGGTGCATTCATAAATAAAATATGTTCAAGATAATGGATTTATGTTCAATAATTCATCATCAGAATGTTTCAAACCGAGTGATATAATATGTGTCACACTATTCTGTAACACAGTGCTTAGCCAAATTAAGTTATCTTGAAACAGATTTATTGACAGGGCTGTTGCTGCATTCATTTACTCAGCAACCATTGCTTAATTACTCCTGCAAAGCACATAAAACAAACAATGCCAATAGACTGATTCTAAACCACTCAGTGTCAGAATTAACTGCACACCAAGGCTAACTATGCACTCACGTCTGAACCAAACAGCACTGAACATTATGCACTTCATCCTCCCAGGCACTCTGAGCGGCTCTGAGTTGGAGTGAGAAGAGAGCAGTGGGACTGTGATATTTGTCATTCATGACCTTGGTGCTAGCCAGCCATACAGGCAGTTTGGTTTGATGACCCATCAGAGAATCTGTCTGGGTCCTTGCAAGAGCCAGAGGACCGGGGTGAGGGAAGAGGGTGACATCCAGGGCCGCGGTCTGTTCAGCTGGACTGGGGTCAATCAAGTGGGCCTGAAGATCCAGAGCCAGCTGGAGTGCTATGATACGACTGGCCCTCATGTCCAGAATGTCCCATTCCCAGTCACAAGAGGAGGCCACGCTGGCATGCTGGAGGACACCACTTGTCCTCATAATTAATTACAGGAGTTTGTATGGTGAAGGAGCAGTGCGAGCATATTGCAGCTTTGCTTTAAGTTGCATTTGTGGAAATATGTCACTCAAACTAAAAAAAGGAATTGTTTACTGTATAATGAAGGTGACATGTATGATTTTTGTGGCGGTGTAAATGTACAAAGTACAAATCAGCTGTAGTAGTGTAAAGCATTCTATAAAACCATGATTGTGTTTAGACCAGCTATCTCAGCAACAAACAAATACAAATGGAAGAGATGCACTTGCAATCAACAGCAACAAGACATTTAAAAACAAACAAAACAACAACACACAGACTGTGAGGTTTTCCAATCTAGACAAAGCTTAAGCATTCAACAGAGGCAAAAAAAAGAAAGAAAACAATTTACATGCAAATCAAACCTTATCATCTCAATCTCTTTATGCCACTTCTGCCTGCAAAATTGCATTCAATTACTGTAGCTGTGGCTCAACTTTTCACATCTCAGCGTTTTCTATTTGGAGAGGCAGCCCCATGTACATTTAATAGGTAGCCATTCTGTTCCTCGGCTCTGCGAGGGATCACTGCGAGTGTGTCAGTTAAAGGAGATGGCAGCATGTATCAGTGCATGAAATAAAGCTCCTGCTCCAAAGTGACAGGCCCTGGATATTGTTGGCAAATGGATGTTAAATTCACTCTGCAACCACCAGCAGCAGCCCCGGCTATGAAAAATTAACTGTACTCTGGCTAAAGGGAAGGGAAATTGCTTTGCAAGATATACCACAAAATCCTGTTTGTGAGCTATCCATCTGTCAGATCTCTTTGCAAAAAAAGTCCTTCAGCTCTCTCTATTAAAGAGTCCACATAGTCCTCATATGCTGTTCACAGTAAACCAGTATGAGTGGAAACAAAGACATGTCAAAGAGAGTTAGAGTAAATCCTTAATCTATGCCGCGGACAACAACTCCGTAAAGAAGACTGGCTCCATGGGCCTCGTGTCAGACAGAGGTGTTCGGCTCATCTTAGCCACCAGAGGGCAGTGACGCTTCAGCTCTTTGCTGCAACCTGCCTCACTCTGCACAGTTTGGCTAAAATTTGTCTCTAGTTCAGAGACAGTGAGTCACAAGTACAGAGTGGCCTGATTCATTAACAACCCTTTTCGCTGAACACTGAAACTGCGATGAGTCAGTGATCTGCACCCTGGCTTCATCCTGCACATGATAATTTGTTCGCGCCAACATAATACTCCTCCCCAGGGTGAGGGAAGGACCATGGAAAAAGCAGCTTAACACATCTGTTTAACATAAGTTTGATATAAGATGAATAAAAGATGAGTTTGATTTAAGTTGGCTAATTAGAGATAAGATCCTCACTGCATTTACAGAGCATTCTGGATATTATGCTCCTGGAAGCCCAACTTCCAGTGCACCGGGATGGTTTTGGCAACGTGTTAATATTTCATCTGCAGATATTTACACTTACCTTTTTTTTTCATAAACAATGTGACCTTTCATTTTCCAAGCAAGATGTGCAGAACTTAAATCACAGAATTCTCTTCAGTTTATAAGTCATCTATGTGAAAAATTAGCTTGCAATTACCTGTCTCATTTTGGTGTATGCATGAGAGGATTGTTTTTCTCATAACAAATGGCGATAGGCCACAAAAAACTTAATACAAGCAGAATAAAGCAGGGTTGATGGGTCTTTATGACCTGACATCGAGGTGAGTTTTCATGTCCTGCCACCAGATGTCAACACAGCACTTTAAATATCCTCTAGCCTGTCTGCTGCTGGGTGTCGCTGTGATCCTGCATCATGTGACACCATATGACCACATGATATTTACATTAAAATACTTTTTTGTTTTTTTGTTGTCTGTAAAACACAAATTGGTGGCCTAATTCTCTTTTCTACATTTAAGATCCTGGTTCTGTGTTAGGAAAAAAAATAAGATGGGTTCATTTTAAGTATGAATACTGAGCAACATTTAGGCAGTTTCTTCCCCTGAAAGCACCTCTAAAAGTTATAAAACACAAGTGCCTTTGTGATTTTAGTAACTGTGTGTCTGCAGGATAAAGAGAGGGGTTTTCCTGGTGGGAAAATGGTCGGCTTCTGTTTGAGGATTACTGAGGGGTGAGGCAGGCACACTGAAATAAACAGATGTGCAGGAAACACCCACTTCTAGTTATCAAGTCACATGCAAACAGTGGTGTGCATAAGATACAAAACAGAAGTCTGTAGGCTATCATTTCCCGCATCTATGTGTTATGGCAAAATAGCAGCAGGTTATGCAAAACCCATCATAAGAGGTTTAACAACTGTGTTCACTTCTCAGTGTTTATGTTACAGTGTGTCTGGCTGCATTCCTGCAATATGGCCATGTCATCAAATACATAGAGCAGCATCACGTTAATAGACACAGGCAGATCTGAATGCTGATTTTATGTCAAATGTTTGAAAAGACGTGTTTGATTAAATGTAATTGAATTCTTTGATGAGGTCACCAAACATGCAGTTTTTGTGTAGGCCTATATCAGATGATGGCCTCGGATCAGTCTGGTCGCGTCAGGACGTCATGCCATTTAATCCTGCAGCAATCCGCCTGAAAACTCCATTCGAGGTTTCCAGTAAAAACAAGAGCGACTCAGAAATCCAACCATATGAGTAAGCATGAAGTTATCCCCCTGCTCCTCTTTCCCAACCTGGAGACTGCGCAGAAAGCGTCGGGGGAAAAAGTGCATGTGCAAGCAGAACTGAGAAAGTTCATAGAGCCGAGGTGCAGGATGTCCCGTTAAGGAGAAAAAAAACTCTCCAGAGGAGCAGAGGCAACACAAGCTGACGGGCTGAAAGGATCGCAACCCCGGACTGAACGGCGTTAAACACACTTTAGATAGGAACGGCAAGTTGGGGAAAATGGGTTTTCCGACGATATTTAGTTGTCGTCGGATTGTTCTCAAATTGTTTTTGGTTCAGTTCATCGTCTTTCAAGCAACATACGCTGCCCCTTCGCCTATTATCAGGTTTCCTGGAGACGATACTACCCCCAGATCAGACAAAGAAGTTGCTCTGGTAAGTTTATTGGTTGTTGTTTTTTTCTCCCTCAAGCTGCGTGTATGTCGACCAGTCGGCTGTGAATAAACAGCTCTGATTCCTGAACTAGACTAAGCATGGAATAGTTTCCGTTAATGTATTTATGTGTGCATTGGACTCATTAAAGAGTGTTGAACTGTTTTCACATCTTCTCTTTTAGCACTACCTGAATAAGTTTTATGGATGCCCACAAGACAGATGTAACCTTATGGTGCTCAAGGACACATTGAAGAAAATGCAAAAGTTCTTTTCTCTGCAAGAAACTGGAGAGATTGATGCCAAAACTGTGGAGATCATGAAAAAGCCCCGCTGTGGCGTCCCAGATGTGGCCAATTACAACTTCTTCCACAGGAAACCCATGTGGCAGAAGAAAGATATCACCTACAGGTCAGAGAAATACCTTTACCTGCACATTAGTGGAGAAACTCTGGATTATCCTGCACTTTGAGTACATTCCTGCAAGGGCCATTTTATGATGGGAGAGGGTCCCATTTTTTTCTGACTTGGTTATTGTACTCAACTAACATGAAGGTTTTTAACAGTTTGGCTGAAAAAAGGTGATAACATTAACAAAGGACCCAATACTGTTGATGCATTTTGTTCACCTCATTAGGACATCATTTATGATGTCACAGAGAAGTAAAAATCCTGACCCCACCCATCTGTTGCGCATAAACCAAACCATAAATGTACATTATGTCTGAGTCACTTCATAACAATTTAGTCTGCCAGTTTGTCTCTAATTACCATAACAATCTTTGATGAATGCACAAAAGCATAAATTCAAGGCCAGAGTGTGTTTGCTTTGAGAGATGGGCCACAGCTTGGCCCCAGCTGACCTCCCCCACCCTCTCTTCACTCCCCCTGTCCACCCCACTCCCATCCATCCAGTCGTGAAGCGCTTGCATCTTGTTTCTTGCTAACACCAGCATTCCTACACAGTATGTGTCAGGTCTTTTGTTTTCATTCTGTTTGAGGTTTACAACAATGTGGAATTGGTTTATTTATATCAGCGGTTTTGTGTGTGCCCTGATCATTCCAGCCCGTCTGCCTGGGTTGTTTGAAAGGAAGACTGTGAGCCAAAGACAATAACAACTGAAAGATCTTAGACTGTTTTTAGGGAAAGGACTGTGTAGACAGGCATATAACTGTGTGTTTGTGAGGGTTTGTTCTGAATTTGAGGCTGAACATTTTTCAGCCTCAAGAAGCATTTTCACCAGATGACTCATATACTGTTATTGGCTGGCTTTAGTTGGATTCTTTTCCATGATCTTATGAAGAGAAAGAGGTCTACTGAACCGCTGATAGGTTTTTATCTCTTTCAAAACGTGATGCTGAAAGACATTGCTGATTACATTGGCCTTTTGTTACCATGATGAGTTTTGTTTTCATTATCCTCGGCTTGTCTTGGTTTAGAGTGAAACTAACTTTGTGTTTACCCTGTAGAATTCTGGGATACACTCCTGATCTGGATGAGGAAGTCATAAATGACGCTTTCTTCAGAGCCTTCAAAGTATGGAGTGATGTCACCCCACTCTCATTCGCTCGCATCATGGACGGAGAGGCAGACATCATGATTAACTTTGGCCGCAATGGTATGATGGGGCAGTTTATGGATTATTGTGAAATTTGTGGAACATCATATTTAAACTGCAATGCGAGATCATGTCTGCCACTCAAATATCATAAACAAAGTTTATCTTTTTTGCAAAATGACCTCATATGACATTCTGAATTTTTGTTTTGTGATATGGAAAACAGTAGTGATTACTGTTCAGATGTCAGAAATAATACATGGAGTCTTAAGAGGAAACAGTCGATCAAAAGGTCACTGCCTTGTTGAATAATAGTGAAGGAGCAGAACACGGGATGTATGTTGATTAGTTAATTTGAATGATGTCATCAACAGAGCATGGAGATGGTTACCCCTTTGATGGCAAAGACGGCCTCTTGGCTCATGCCTTCGCTCCAGGGCCAGGAATTGGGGGAGACTCCCACTTTGATGATGATGAGCAGTGGACACTGGGAGAGGGCCAAGGTAATGGAGAAATCATATTTGTGAAAACACAGAGAAGTATTGGACCTGCACTATTTTCCACTACAGCTGTTCTAACATCATAAGTGCCAGTAAGATAGATGGAGTACAGTCTTTTATTTACATTTACAGATTAAATGAAATTGTATGGTATATGTGATGTGAATTTGATTAACAGGGTAGGTATACTTGTGTCAGCTGAGATGACAGAACACTTCATTTTGACATAGATAACACTATTTTGACTTTGAAACACTTTGTTTTGATTGTGTTAACCATGTCTGGACTTTTTGGCACTCAGTATGGTAAATCTCAGCCATCTGGAAGCTTGAAAGAAAACAATCTCTGTTGCCCGCATTTATATTTGCACACAGTGGCCCAGATATTTAGTATTTACTTCACATTATTCAGATTCTCTTGTCTGAATTTATCAGTTATGTCAAAGAAAGCTATTTCTCATAACACTTAAAATAAACTCAGAGTAAATGAGTTGTAGCGTCACCAAGCATTGGATCCTTTATCTTTTTAACAGTGGTGAAGGCAAAGTTTGGCAATGCTGACGGGGAGTTCTGTAAATTCCCCTTCCTGTTCATGGGCACTGAGTACAACAGCTGTACGTCCCAGGGCCGTGATGATGGCTTCCTCTGGTGCTCCACCACTTACAACTTTGATGACGATGGCAAATATGGATTCTGCCCTCATGAATGTAAGTTTGTTATGTGGTTTCCTTTCATTTTTGAAGCAATGCACAGCGTATCAAAATGTAGCATTGCAGCATCTCTTAACATATTCTTTCATGGTGTCTAGATTTTTACGGCTGTGGCCCCACTCGACCTTCGCAGCACTGTTGTTGTGTCCTACTTGTGTCTTACTCAACCACAAAATCAAAGTAGTTTGGTAAAAGTGTTTCCTATAGAGCCAAAGTACAGCCTCATATCAGATTATTGCTATATTCAAAGCTGCTCTGCTGATTTTGGACAGAAAGAAAGTAGGTTGGACTGTATGCCAGGAAACAGTGTTTTTTTTTTTTTTTT
>OMNW01022911.1:59952-90308 GCA_900303245.1 Selene dorsalis
ATATTTATAACTTGAAATTATCCCTGTGTACACGAGAGCCAACAGACAACAAAACCCACGACAGTCACAAGCCCACTCCAGTATTGCTGTGATATTCTCCACAACAATGTTGAAACTAGTGATAGCAACAACTGTTGACTGCATGTCAAACATCATGATAGAGCCAGTTGGCAGAGCTTTATCATTTATCATCAGACCTATCAGACCTATTCAAATTTTAGATTTTTCCTTTTTCCTTTTGCATGCCCTTTGCATCCCATCAATCATCCATTTCAGGCATGGGCAAACTATTCCTCAAAGGACGTGTGGCTGCAGGTTTTTGTTCCAACTAACCAAGAGCACACAGTTTGACCAATCAGCTGTCTGAAGACTGAGATCAGTTGATTAAATGAGTCAGGTCTGGTGTGCTGCTGCTTGGTTGGAAAGAAAACCTGCAGCCACACCGGCCCTTTGTGGAACAGTTTGCCCATGCCTGATCCATTTCAATTATGTGCATCTTTCATTCTGTACTTTTTAATAATGGGACAATGTTGTCAAATGTCAAATGCTGACAGTGTCAAACAAAACTAACTGGGATTAGAACCACCACATACACCTTATAAATTGTGAAGTCCTTCTTTAAGGCCTCATTTTTGCAGTTATCCTTACTCTTACTTATTTAAGATTCAATGAACCCTTCACATTAAAATGATCATGGATCAGATAATTAGGAGGTTAATCACTAATATCACATTAAATCAAACCACTTTTTTGCTTGGTAAGAAAGGAGCATTCACCTCTAGTAAAGAGTCAGGGCTTTCTCTGTAGGGCATGAGCAACTGAGATTTATTTTTATGGAACTGCGCCATCTTGTGGCCTTCCTGAGAACGCATACACAACCACATTATTTTCTTGATAACAACAACACTTACTCACTATATAATTGTGCATTATTTGCAGTGGGCCTAGGCTATCTTTGGACCTCTGTATGTTCTACATGTACCCTATTAATATATTCTGTCTGAGTTTCTTAATCAGCAGTTTCCTATGTATACCTGATGATATTTCTTCTTCTTTCATCAGATTTGTTATATTCATTTTAGTGTAACAACATAATACAACATTCACAATAAGGCTTCACAGACTAAATGAAACTGAGAGGTGAGACGAATCGTCGTCGGGAGCTAAAACACTACACCGGACTCGACCCTTGGTACGGCCACATTGGAGGTGGAGCTTCAGGCGCCAGGGTCCAGACGGTTCCGCTCTCCCCCGTGTGGTGGCTGTGTTCGCCGGTGCGATCGTCTGCTATGGTGCGGAGCGACAAGAGAGAGCAGGCCCCCCCGTTGAGGAAGTGAGATGATAACATAACGGCGCCTCGACTACAAACATTCGCCTGCGTCTTCCCTCGCTGGAATTGCAATGCCTCCGCAACGAGTGTTCACCCTGCCGAGGCAGCAATCTCTGCTCCTGCCTGCGGTCATCAACCCGTTTGTACAGGACACAAAACTAACCACAGCCACTATATTGAAAGTGAGTATGGTAGCTACCTATTTTAAAAGGCTGCAGTGCTCATGCTTTGAGGAATGTAGCCATCGGTTATAGAAAGAGGGCGCGCACACCGCAGTGTTTCATCCGATGTGTGAGATTACACCCACGGGCTGCTGTTGTAGCCAGGGCCTATAATCTTCTCCAACAGGGTTTGGACAATCGGCTTGTAACGCCTCGTTATATGCAGCACAAACAATGAGAACCGTTGTGTGTGCTTTTCTAGAAAGCCGCCCAGTGATGTGGATTTCCACACTGCTGCATTATATTTCCGCTCTGTGGAATGTCAGAAAGCCAGGGTGTAGTTGGCTCTGACAGCAGTCTTCGCTTTATGGTAGATATAGGCCTAATTGATAGTGTGTCTATGTAACCCCCCCCCCCTACACTCTCTCTCCCCATGCAGTGCGTCCTCCTGGGAATCTTCCTGGTCCCAATCCGCGCCATCCTGCTGTCTCTGGTTCTCATGGTGACATGGCCAGTGTCTGTCATAATAACGTTCAAGCATCCTCTGAAAGGAGCTGTGGAGCCAATGACAGGCTGGAGAAGGTAACAAGGATACAAATCTCATCCTGACTGCACAACAGCCTCCCACAGAGTGGTAGACTGCCATCAAAGGCCCTTGGCCATTTGGATATCAGACACACTCAATTGCTCAGAAAATTCAACACACTTTAAAACCTGCTACAAAGTGTATCCTACTGTGCCTTTCTTGCATTAGTTTACATTACATTGATTTTTCCCCTGCTTTCTTAAGTTTGTTTAATTTGATGTAAAGATATACATTTACAAAGGCAAGGACATGTATATTTTAAACTTTTTTTTCGGCCAGTTATAATATGTGACCATCAGTTTCTCACCACATTTTAAATGTCACCCACAAAGAGAAGTAATTGGTCACTTTTTCTTTTCTTTCTTTTTTAAACATAAGCTATTGGTGAAGAAATACATAAAGAGATATAAAAAAAATACATTGAATTTCATTGCATTAAACTGTTAATTTTACTAAAGAATTGGAAGCAGTGCGTTTGCTGGGTTCATAAAGAGAAACTAAAGCGCAGCAACGACAGCATATTTTCAAAATAATGGTTCCTGACATGGCTTGAAGAATGTGCAGCAGCTTGCACTTCTGTCGAATCATGCCTCTCTAGATCATATCTGCACCTTAAGCATGACATAGAGTCCCCTCTCAGTTCCTGTGGGGGCCTTAAGGGGAACTGAAACCTGAAAACATGATCCTGCTATAAACTAACACGTTTTTAGATCACTGAATGGAGATGACCGTAAACACAGCTAGTCCAGTGTGTCATATCGAGCACTGTATCCAGTTAAGGTCATGATTGATCTTACTTTACAATATCAAACACTCTGCAGCAGTTTGAACCACTGACTTGTGCAAATAGTAGGTGCAACATACACTGACATAGTGCACAGTCCTGCAGCTGACCTTAGACCACTGCTTTTTACATGATTTATAACCACGTATGCTGTATGTGACTGACACGACAGTAAGCTTATCATCATATACAGCCATATAGTTAAGCCATATAGTTCAGCCATTTAGTGCTTTCCTGTTAACACCTTCAGAAATTCTCATGATGGTTAAAAGTCTGTGGTTTAGGTTTTCAGCTGGTTTATAAATAGCAACATTTCACAATGAAACCACTAAGACATGTAGTGATGAACTTCAAATGCAAGTCCATGTTGCTCTGTGTCTTTTGCATAAAAGCAGGCAACATATTATCTACTTAGTAAGCCAGTGTATCAAGATGTTGTATGTCTGTTTGTGTTGGACACTTTACACCCTCAGCACTGTGTGACTGAGCTTCCTGTTATTAAGCTTCCTGCTCAAGCTTATGTATTCAGAGACTTGAAGGTTCACAGTGTCTGAAGCTACTGTAAAATGTGACTACCTACCATTTCCTCATGTTATGAGGAAATAACTGGTCAAGAGAAATTTCTTCGTAATTTCAGGCTTAGAGAAAAGTACAAAATGGTGTAACCCTTCCTGTTACTACTACCATTCATTTAATCTATTTGTGGGGAAAAAAAACTGACATTTTGGTCCCTGTCAGTTTGGATTTTATGCAATCACACCTCATTCACTGATCTAAAATGTTGTGGTGATTCCCAGGTTCATGTGTCGGAGGGTCATGGCTGCCTTGGGGAGAACTTACTATTTCTGCATGGGCTTCAGGGTGGTGGTAAAAGGGAAGCAGGTCAGCAGCACTGAGGCCCCCATCCTGGCTGTCGCTCCCCACTCCACTTTTTTCGATGGGATTGTGTGCATCATTGCAGGCCTACCCTCCACCGTCTCCCGGGTTGAGAACCTGGCCACACCTATCTTTGGCAGTGAGACATTTTTGCTTTTATCAGTCGTTCCAGTACAGGAAAGTTGGTGCTTAAGTGTTTGTATGTGTGCTCTCTTGTTCTCTCAATCTTTTGTGTGCATGTGTGAAAACACAGAGTGATGACATCATCAGTAGACTGAGTGGTGAAATGCTAACAAAACTATGCTACTGACGAGGACAAGAAACATGTCAAAAGACAGGACTTTCCTCCTCTAAGTGACCATAGTACATTAATGTATAGTATTTGTGTTGCTCTCTCTCAAGGGTTTGTGCGATGTCTCCAGCCAGTGCTTGTGTCCAGAAAGGACCCAGATTCGCGGAAGAACACAATCCAAGAGATTGACAGCAGAGCCAAGTCAGGGGGCCATTGGCCTCAGGTCTGTTATAACACAGCAAAGAAAACATCCACATAGACTGTCAGCATAGCTTTCTGTCTGGTTGCTGAAAAAACACTGAGCTTGTCAGCCAAGAAAACCAAAGAGCCTTTGCTCAGGATATTGGTTTGTTTTCACCGTTTCCTTTGTCAGTTTTGGAGTCCTGTATTTTATGAAAATGCTTCTTCCTTAATACTATTGTTGAATTAGCCAAAGTGCATACAATGTCAATCAGAGTTGTTCAGAAACTTGCTTTACATACAGGTAGCCGTATTTTATCATCACAAAAATTCTACAGTATGTGATTATAAGATTTACTACTGATGCTTTCTCCCTCAGGTTTTGATATTTCCAGAGGGAACATGTACAAATCGCTCATGTCTCATCACTTTCAAACAAGGTGAGACCCAAAATTCTCATGTTATTTAATATTTCACTTAACATACACCTGATCCACTGAGCAAACAGGTTGCACAATAGAAGGAACATTTGATACTACAGCCTTGTTATTCACTGTAAGATGTGGCTTATACATTGAAAGGTTGTGTAGCTTTGTTTTTCTTTCATACTGTTTTCCCACCCCACCTCTAGGTGCCTTTATCCCAGGAGTCCCTGTACAGCCTGTGCTTATAAGGTATCCTAACAAACTGGTGAGTGGTTGTGATTGTCATACAGCATTAATGAAGCCTTGAAAGCCAAATATGTTGCTGCCACAATGTACCCCACTAGCTTGCACAAAGGATAAACATAAGGTTGATTCCTTCTGAGCAAAACACTTGACTGTCATTAAGCCAAATCTGAATAAAATTAGATGTGGTTATTCTCTTGAAATTTCTGTTTCTGTTGCTTAGTTTTGCTGATGGGAGTGATGACTACTCCAGAGACCTAGCTTCAAAACACACTTATCAGCTAACATGTTACTGTCCCATCCCTCTGTTAATGTCTCATGAAGCTTTATACATTCCTCTCATTTTTTTTACTTCCAGGATACAGTGACTTGGACTTGGCAGGGCTTCAGCTCGTGAGTATGCTCTCTATAATTGTGCATCTTTGGCTTTTTTGCATGTCTCACCTATCGTATGTATGTTTGATGTCTATTGCTATATTCTCATGCACACTATTATTGCACAGACACACAATCGCCTTGTACTGGAACAAATACACTAGTCAACTGATACATGTAACAGACCATACTTTGCTTGTGTTATGTGCAGGAAAACACTGCTGCTTCTAACGCTGTGCCAGCTGTACACCACAGTGGAGATAGAGGTAACAAGCCTCCCGTTTTCCTACTGTAATGATGCAAATTGGGTGTGTTTTGTTATAGATTAAAACTGTATAACAACTCAATGTGAATTCCAGAGTTTCACACGCTACCTTCTTTGAAACCTTTAAAATTACTGCAGCTTTACTGGTGGTATCAGTGCCACTCTCTGCTATCGCTGCTGAAATATTTGGATTTTATGCTGCACTGTATCAACCAGAGGGGGAGGTGTGTTTACTGCAGGATAGGATTTAGCTTCCACAGACAGATTTATGAATTTCCCTTCTGTTTGACCTTTCTTGTGACCTTTTTTTCTTTTTATCAGTTTGCTTTTTTTGTTTTGTTTTGTTTTTTTAACAGTTCTTGCCACCGCATAACCCTACAGAAGAAGAGAAGAAAAGTCCAGCTCTGTTTGCCAGCAGAGTGCGAGAAAGTATGGCCCAGTAAGTGAAGTCACTAGCCTTACATGCACATTTGTTTTTTGGAGCGTGCAGTGGAATAAGGTGCAATAGAAAAGCATAAGCATATTTGTTTATACAAGTGATAAATCCAGTGTGTAACAATGTAAGTTGATAAGAAAATGAAGCAAGCTGAGAAATTACTGTTAGATTCTGTTCTTTCACTCATACAACTGAACTGAATTTTTGACCCCATCTGCTGCATCCAGCTTGTCACAGCCATCACAAGCATTTGAACTGTGGACTGTTTGCTTACAGTGCTCTGGGAGTTCCAGTAACAGACCACACTTATGAGGACTGCCGCTTGATGATCTCAGCTGGTGAGCTTACGCTGCCCATGGAGGCTGGCCTGGTTGAGTTCACCAAAATTAGCCGCAAACTTCAGTAAGAACATCTCACTTTAATACACTGTTGTGTCGCCAGGCATTGGAATTAAGACAAATATGGCTTCAAGAGTTATTTTTATACATTGTTCAGTATGACATACACCTTTTTTTGCTCATTTAGACTGAAGTGGGACAATGTGAGAAAAGAGCTGGAGGGCTTTGCGGCCATGGCCACATCCTGTAAGGGCGGGAGGATTACCATTGAGGAGTTTGCCAGATTCCTGAAGCTACCTCTCAGCCCGGCCTTGGAGGAGCTGTTTGCACTGTTTGACAGGGTGAGACACATACAGCACATATAAAGTATTTTATATTTCAGTAGGTTGCTTAATAATCACTGAAGCTTGACACACAGCCAGGGTCTTGGAATAAAGTAAGAAATTAGCCTCAACTCAACACATAGGAGTCACACCTTGAATGTTTGACAACATGCTGTGTTTCAGTCTTTTTTTTGGCTGTACAGGACATCACTGCAGTATATGTGTACCAATGAAAGTCAAATAGAGAGGGCTTCATATTGTCTGTTGAGGATTTATACAGCCTGAAGAGGAAACTATGATCAAAGCAGTTTGGCCTCATTCTCTGGTATGTCTGCCAGAGGTCTGAGTGGGAAGAGGATTAAAAGCATAAAAACAGCCCCTAACATGCAGTTCAATGAATAAAAAAAGAAATCCCTTTCCTAAGAATATGTATACCTCATCATTTTCCAGTTATTGCAAGTTGCCATTTATAGAAATCACTCTTGCTTTTGTCCATGTTACCAGTTAGACTCTGCATACTTCTTTTAACTTAAAAAACTGTAGGTATCGGACTAGATTTCTGTGTTTTTACTCATCATAGTAATCTATGTATTTAAAAACTCCTGCATTTTTTTCTTGCTGTGGCTTTCACCCCTGTCAGAACGGAGATGGCACCATAGACTTCAGAGAGTACGTCATCGGCGTTACCATTCTGTGTCGACCAGCCAACACTGAAGATGTTCTTCGAATGGCTTTCCAGGTGGGGAAGAAATGTTTTTCCACAGCTCTGCTTCTGCTTGGGTCTGAAGGAAAATAAAGAGACACAAGTATATATGGTTGTATCCATTTTCCTTAAGTCAACCAAGCTTTGGAAACAGCCTGTATTACCTAAGCCACGCTGTCAGCACTGTATCAGAAATGTTCCACATTCATTGTGCAGGTTCCATTGAATCTGCATTTTTTTAGTGCTTAATCTTTCTTATATTGTGTTTCATAATAATATTAACAATTTACAATAAAAATAAGTCGATTTGAAAAAGCATTACATCTAAGCTAAATCGCCCGGCACTACCTTCAGTTGATATTAGAGCACAGCAGGCAGCAGCAGTGCAAGTGTTGGAGAAACAGAGGCAGCATTCAGAGAGGCTTGGATAATGTCAAGTTAACAATGTGTGTCTGTTGTGAGAGCATGGAGTCATTTTGCTGGCCATAAGGTCAAATGTGGTTTTGGACAAACAGTTCAAACAGTGTTTATGTAACATGACTGAAAAGCAAAACTAAATTTTCCCCTTTTTTTAATTTTAGGGTTAGGGTTAGCTTCCCAAATTTATATGTTAACTAACCTTTATTTTTCCTGAATATGCAAACATCTGT
Source organism: Selene dorsalis (assembly GCA_900303245.1). Taxonomy (NCBI): domain Eukaryota; kingdom Metazoa; phylum Chordata; class Actinopteri; order Carangiformes; family Carangidae; genus Selene; species Selene dorsalis. The sequence continues at coordinate 67,920 of OMNW01022911.1, forward strand.
AAGGGAAATGCAAATCTCTCCCATGCTGTCCTCTCTCATGCAGCTGTTTGACATAGATGAAGATGGGAAAATCACCCGCGAGGAGTTCACTGCTCTGCTACGCTCCGCTCTGGGTGTGTCAGACCTAAACATGAACAAGCTCTTCAAGGACATTGATGCAGACGGCTCTGGTTTCATCACCTTCAGTGAGTAGAAGACAAACGTCTAATGCCAAGCGGCAAATTCTGGTCTTTTGTATATTCTGTTTCCACCAGGGTGTGCAGTAAATGGATGCATTCAGTATTAGCCTCATTTTTCCTATTTTTTCACCCATGTTTTTTTCCATGCCTGTGATTCTTCAGGTGAGTTTCAGAACTTTGCCATGACCCACCCGGAGTACGCCAAGCTATTCACTACCTACCTGGAGCTTCAGAGGTATCAAGCAATCCAGGAGGCAACACCAGGGGATCTGGAACTGGCTGGTCAGGCCAGTTCAGGAGAAAAACAGGAAGACAGCACCTCTGACAAGAAAGATGACTGAGGCAGACAACAACTGTAAAACTCCCACTTAACTGCACTGATGGACAGAAAACTGTATTCACTGCACTGAGAAAGAAAAAAGGCAGAGTCCAGTGACTTTTAGCAAATTCAAGTCATTTGCTACAGCAGAGCCATATTATAGGTCATGTGCTTGCCTTTGTACAGACATGGGTTTTAAATTGCTTCTATTTTCAATTTTAGTGCCTTATAGAGATTTTAAAGAACAACTCCCCAAGTCACTGCACAACAAATGTCATATTGCAGACTATTTCCATCTGCTAAGTTGTGTTGTGTGTGTGTGTGCGCATATGTGCGTGCATGCGTGTTTTGGTGAGGGAAAAAAACAGAACAAAAATAAATGCAAATCTAAGCAACAGTGACACTGAAATGTCAGAAAATCATCAGTGTTTTAGTTAACTGTCTGAACCCTGCTGCCTTTAGAGTTCTAACATTAGTGACAGTGTTTTATGATGTACTTAAATATTTTCTCCTGATGGCCGTAAAACTGCCATGTTTCTGACTGGGATACACCACCCTTTTGTAGCCTGAGCTTACCCTCGTGTGGATCGTAGCTTTGTGAACCCAACCCCTTTGTCTTTGTGGTCTTCTGTAAACAAGTGGAGAAATTGCCAAACCAACACCTTTTTAAATATAAAGCAAAGAGTCCTTGTGTTTCTGTGTTGCCGTATAATTAGTCTACAGTAAGCTTTATTAAGATCTCTCCAACCTGGCAACATGCAGATGTTCTGTATTAAAGCTATGCCTACCAAGAGCATACATGCTGTGTGTTACACTTTTTTCCAGCGCTCAGGGACACAGACCTTGTAAGACGGCTGTATAATTAGCCAGAGGTTTGCTTTGCATGTGTATCTATTTGCATTTCTACAGAAGATTGTTTTGCTGAGACAGCAGCGTATCTGTGCAAGCTTTAAGTTTACTAAAGCAAATCAAGCAATGAAAATAGGGCAATTTGTGAGCAAAAAGGCAACAGTGCTCCTTCACAACAGCATATTCCAGCGGGGTATGCGTTCAGATTAACTAGCACCAATGTTATTTATTTAGCATGGCGAATTGCAATTATGTGATTTTTCTTTTTTCTGTTTTGTCAGCTCTGCAAAGTTTGCTTTTTGAAATAAAACATGAATACAATTTTAACTCTTTGCTCGACTTGTGCTTTTATATTCAACACTGAGGAAACTTGCAGTGACTTTCAGAGACTTTGTAATGAGACATGAGAACGATGAATAGACTACAGCTGTGTCACTGGTTCTCCAAACCACCACCAGGTGCCAGCAGTTACCTATTTCAATTGCATGATGTGTGTGTGCCTGTGTGTGTTTGTGGTCTGCTTGTAAGTATCAGCTTGAATTTTAAACCTGCTTTGGCCAACCTTTAAATTGAGCTGAAGGTTTGACCATGGTGAAGAAGAGGGTGTGACATGTATGGTGAAGGGTAGTGTGCTTGCTCTTATACATAACCCAGTATAATACTGCAGGTGGCTTTTCTGTGTGTGCTGAAGTTTTGTTTTTGTTTTTGTCTGATTTAACTTATAAATCCCTTTGAAGTGAATCATTGACTTTCAAAATGTTGCATTTAATCATGTGTATCCTGAGGACCAGAAGGTGAGGCGTGACATGAGGGATATCTTAAGCAAAATAATTGCGCTATTATGACTTTTGCTTTAATTGCTCAATTTGTCTGCATTAGGAGTGTGTGTTCCATTCCTTCATTTGACCTTTCTGTGACACAACCTGTTTCCACTTTGAAGTTGGAACGAGACCAGATTGAGAGCAGATACAGTATTTGTGTGTATGTTACACAAACTTTTATTGTTGCAGAAACAATAAAGAAAGACCATACAAGACCCACCCCAAGAGAAATGAAATCATTTAGACAGGTTTTTAAGAACTTTTTTTTTTTTTACCTATATGTTTATTCTTGATAACATACCATACATGTGCTTATGTATGTGATCATTTCTAAACATTGTATAAATCATTGTTTGTTTCTTTTCTAACACATAAATTATCAGTCCATTTGGAGCAGTTTGCTGTGTCCAGCTCAACTGCTGTCACGAGAGTAATTCATTTACATGAAAGCCATAATGTTAATGCAAACCTAATATATGCTGTCCTAAATAGGCTACAATGAACGTGAATGTGCTCGAGAATGTGAAAAAAAAAGAAGAACAGCCTTGCTCCATATGCACAGAGGTGGTTGAAATGAATGATGGAGAGTGCCTCGCTTCATTAAAAGCCCGCTGTTAGACAAAACTGAGATTACCAGCTGTGATTTCCACCTTCAATTTGTTTTAACCTTTTCAAACGTACAGAGGCTCATTTCATTTTAATCAAAATTGATGAGATGGCATGGAATCAATTAAGTCACATTGTTGCTGTGCTTACAACAGAGAAACTCCTCCCCTACCCGCGCAGCTCCTGCTCTCCTCTTCAGCCCCACGCTCCTCCATCCTCCCTCTTTCCGTTGCATGGCTGTTGTATATTGCTGTATCCATTTCAGCCCTGCCTGGGGGATGATCCTGTCGCACTAGATTGTGGGAGATATGTGTTGGTAATCTGATTTGGTCTCCATAGGACCTGAGTGAGTGAACGGCCTCTGTTTGTGGACCGAAGTTGGACACAGGCCTCATATGGATGGAGAAGGTGGGGGGGCTTGCTGTACCAGGCAGAAGGGAAAGGTCAGAACCGACAGGCCTCGCCGTTAAACTGATGTGACACTGCTGTGTGCCTCAGTTTAAGCAGGTGGCTCCGCTTTCTCTTGCAAAATGAGGGTAAGCTTTGTCTGAGCCCCGCTCCATGAGTCTGGATCCACAGGACCATTTATTTCCCAACGGTTGAGAGTGTTGAATGTCACATACTGGTGATTGATTTGACTTATAAAGATTCTGTACACATTGCATTAACCTTCTTACTTGCCTTCTTACCACCCACGGACCCTACGAACACACTTTTAACATTTCTATAAATACATTATCTGCAAGCTCATGCAAGTTTTACCTGCTCTGTGGGAAAACAACGAGAAAGCACTGCCTTGCCATCGGTGCAAGAGATCAACTGATGATTCCAGTAAGAATATAATGCAGCCTTATTAGTGCAAGGATGTTTTTGAAGTGTTATATAAGAGGAAGAAAGTTATTTTGTCTTTACGTTCCTTTAGAATGGAAACTTCCTGCTCAGAACAACAGGATACCTGGGAGACCCCTCCTTTGTCCTGCATGACGAACATGGTTATAGAGTTTCAAACAGGCGGCATAGTGTGCGTTAGCATGTGACTACAGCCTAGAGAGGTGTGCATGTGTAGTATAGAAAAAAAGGTATAATCTCCTCTGCCTCACACATGGCTGAAAAAATGTACAAGCTATGATGCTTACATTAACAAAACAACCCAAGATAACATGTTGGCAATGGTTGTATTAATCATCTGATGGAAATAGTGAAGACATCTTGCACCTTATTGTAGACATTTCTCTATAATTCATGATCTAATGGGTAATTTGGCAACTGTTGGGATGTCCGGCCATACCTTTGTGAGGGAGGATGGGAGAAGATGGGAGATGGACCTGCTTCTTTCTCTGCTCACTGAGCAGATATGGCTTCCATCCAGCTGCTCAGTGCACAGAGTTCACTTATCTCTGATGGCTGTTCACTTGTATAGATGCTGGCATGGTGTGGGTTAGTACACATGGCTTTGTGGGTTTTGCACTCACAGATACACATCTCACACAACACACACATCACCTTTGACTCTTGCAGGCTTCAGCTTGGAAAGCTGTCTCCTTCAGCTCTTTGGGGAGTTCCTCCAAACCTCATTGTTACGTTTCCTTATCGCAACAGATGACACCTTGTTGATTTTTTCTCTCCTATTATTCTCTCAGGAAGGTGATTGTTTCTCATTTCCGATGTGATGGTTTATGGGAACAGTGAGGGTCCCGGTGAGGGCAATGTTTGGGGGAACCATATGAAACATCAGTGGTCTAACGGCCGTATCTGCACCGCTATCTGCCTCCCAAAGTTTGTTTTCCTGGACTTTGGTTTGGCTGTTTCACATCTCTGTGTTTGATTCTCTTCCAGATGGTTTGTGGATGACGGGCAACAATGTTTCCTGTGTAATATTCAAGGATGGGTCAGTGTGAGGTTGCGATAAATACATTTGCCTTTGATTTCTCACAGATGGATTGAATACAGTATGGTTGCACTTACAGATTCAATAGTCTTCGGTTGCTGCAACCAGTGTTTCTCCTTCTATTTATAGGAACCACGTGAGGGAAAGATGATGTGTTATAGTGTTTACAATGGTGCAACAATACCTTCTATCAAAATTTGCCCTATATAGGAGTGAAATTTACTGCCAGGCTTGTCAATCGATCACAGCTCTTCAAATGCCAGTCTTCCCTCTATCTAGCCTCCCTTTTTGCGGCCCCTATTTACTACCCACCACTGAAACTCAACTTCTGCACCCCTTATTGTGTTCTCCATTCATCATTCACCTGGGGATTTAAGGGTTGTGACCTACGGAGAGATAAAATTCTTTGATATAGATGCAGGAAATTGCCAACAAACCTGGTTATTAATTCAAGCATTTTGCGGACAATGGCACCACATTCTCTCAAGTGTTTGCTTTGGAGTGCAGGTGAAGGTTGAAACACAAGATGAGGTGCTACTGAAGAGCTCACTGGCCCTGAACCTTGGCTGCACTAGAAACTCAGTGTCTAGGCTTGGATTGCTTTTACTTCTCACTGAATGCATACAGCATGTAGGGAACAAGACTTAACATTGATGAGGTGCAAAGCCCTGAGAGAAGCTTAATGATACTCTACCTTTCATGAGGCCTGGAGAGATTTTAAACCCCACTAAGTTTAGAGTAGGGTGCAGAACAAAAGAAACCGCACTCATTGCTAATACTGTGACCTGATTACTGTGTGGTAAAGACCTGGTACTTTAACTCCATGGAATGACAAAATTACAAAATGTGCATTTCTTTTTCATTTGTAAGAATAAAGGTCCTCGATGTAAGAATGTCATTCTTTAAAAAAAAAAAAAAAAGGAATCAACAAGTACAAGCACTCCTGACTCATAAACACAATCTGGAAGGTCTCCTTTACATTGTGTCAAAAATAATCTGATAAATGCCAAAGGTTTGTTTGCACTGTGAAGTTATATTCTATGATGACCGTTGCTTGAACTGGAAATGTGAGGTCATTTACATGCTCAGAGAAATGGGGCGTGTGCATGAGCAACTTGTTAGGTGATGTAAAGAAGTAACAGTGTATGTTTGCGCACAGTTATGGACATATAGGGAGTCAAAAGAACAAAAAGGAACAGAATCTTTGCCGTGACCGATGACAAACGCTCAGGTTAAATTTAGAGGGTCGTACAGTGACTGCGGAGCGGCTGTGTCTTCTTTGATTACCTTCTCATCCTCATGTGAACATGGGAGAGCCTGAACCTTCAGGCAGAGTGAGAGGTGAAGTCTTCGCAACTGTTCACTACCAGGAGAGGGGATCTGAGATGATCAAAGTAAAAGGTGAAGGGTGATATGATTTCGCCTCCAGCAGTCCTGTACACCTCTATGAAGTAACCATCGGTTCCTTTCTGTTATTATCCCTTCTCAATATAAAACATCTGATTTTCATCTGCACTGTTTGTTGTTTCTTAGAGGACAGTTTCCATGAAACCGCATATGCCACTACACATTAGGCTACTTGTGCCTTGAAGTTTGAAGAAGCCCAGTTGTTGAATGCACAACATCACACAAGTACAGATTGAGACGTACACTCAACCTCATGACAGATGAAAGATTTGTCTGTTGTTGACTTGGCAAAATAACAAGAAATGGCATATTCAAATACACCTGACAATAGAAAACAAAGTGCAAAAGAATAGAATAATCCAGGAGAAAACATTGGTGATAACACATTATCCTTCCTTACCTGGTCTTCTGCTTTACCATCACTGCAGTTATTCAATCTTCACAAACAAAACACCGAAAACCAGCCCTATTAGGGTTTTATAAAAACAAGCACTGGAGAGCAAAGAGGACATTCATTGACTTTAATGGGATGAACTGATCAACCATATCTAATAGAAATCATTGCCCCTGGCAAAAGCTGCTGTAGAATTGAATTACACATGGAACACAATGCTTTTACTGCTTCTTAGAAAACTGTAATTCAATCTGTTTAGTACAGAGAAGAAACAGATAAAGTCTAAATTAAAACATTAGAAAAGTTTTGTGGTAAGTGAAATTCAAATACTCGTGAAGGTGAAGGTAAAGGGATCTTCGACCTACCTGAAAAACATCAAATCAAAAACATAAATCTGAAACACAAAGACATGGTCTGACCTTTTTTAATCCTCCCCTTAGAATGGAAAAATCTTATCTTTAAAGAAATTAACATACCAAGATAAGTTCAAATCAACTTCTTTTTTTTTAACACAATATTTGATTTATAGGGGAGGTTAGTGTCCATCACGCACCACTCCACATGGATTAATCTAAAAACCACTCTACTCTCCACTGACTGTTCTACTGTCAAGTCAGAGGCAGATGCACAACTTTAGGGGAACTTGAGCTCTTCATGACAAGTCAACATCAAACTGGAGAGAAAGTGCTCAATTATATAAAAAAAAAATCACGTGGAAGAGAGAGAGGTCACCGACTTAAAAGCTCGCATTTTATATCGTGTCCGCTGGAGAAGGCGAGTCTTGTAGTTCCTTCAGAATGGGCAGTCTTCCCTCAGATGCATTTGGACAACAGCAGCATCGGGTCATGGAGAGGTGTCCCTAGCTTTACTAAGTACGGAGGACAGCCTTTCAGTTGTAGGGCTTTAAATAACTTTAGCAACGGTGACATATTCAGATAACAAATTATCTTTCTCATTGTCCTTATGAGTGATGTTTTAGGTAATTGTTTGATTGTTCAGCGCACAATGAGCTCAGTGCGCGCGGTGACGTAGAGAGGAGCTGACTCTGAAGTGTCTTTCACTTTACACCTGCTGCTGCTGCTGTACAACAGACTACCGAGACAATGTTTATCTTAATGCTCTACTTGTTTTAGTGGCACACAGACATTTGGTCTGTCTGCTATAGGAGGGATAATGTCACCTATTCCCCCCTGTCAGTCCTAACTTGTATTTTCTCGCTGTGCGTAACTGTTTTAAAACTTTACGCACAAACACCCAAAGCCTTTCCAAACTCTCTGTTTCTCTTCCCTCCCTCCAGCTCATGCACGCGGGGGTTTCTGGTGTGGATTCGGAGGAGAACGCTCGTTTATCCGGTTTTTGTCAGCGGAATTGCCGTCCTCATTCAAGCTTACCGACTCAGACCATCCGCTCCACCAGAACCCGCAGGGGGCCGTGAGAGCACCGGGCCAGCGTGGGCTTCGTACGCATCGCAGAGAAGATGAATATCCAGGTTTTGCCAGAGCACAAGCTGTCGTCGGTGGCCCCGTTGAAACAGTGCAATGTGGAGAAAAAGGAGGTAGAACTGATACTGGTGAAGGACCAGAATGGCGTCCAGTACACCAGTTCCTCCATCATTCCCACCCCTGGCCACCGCGTAGGTGCTCACGGACCCGAGGACGACCGAGAAACTTGGGGCAAGAAAATAGACTTTCTCCTGTCCGTCATTGGCTTCGCGGTGGACCTGGCCAATGTTTGGAGATTTCCTTACTTGTGCTATAAAAACGGAGGAGGTGAGTAAACCGTGTTATTTCTGATCGCACACAAATGTTGAAACGTTTAGAGATGTTATAGAACTTGCCACGGTGTGCCACCAGGAGCCAAGACTGATACTGAGAGGTCGCACAGGTAGACAGCAGGTTATCATTACAGTCAAATTATAGTGTCCTTCCTTCAGTGATGTTCAGCCTTGTCAGGCGTCAGGTGCTGAGGCATGTCTGTTTTCTTACTTTCAAATGTTTCAAAATGTATGTTGAAATGATCTAACACAGTAAATGCCACAGCATTGTTATCTTGGATTAAATTTAGATTAGATTGCAGCTTTTTTGCTGTGTTGTTGTTCTAATTTTAGTGACTTTAATCTCCTTGAACTGGCGTTTTAATAGTCCCAGGTGTATTGTTGAGGAAGTGCATTTAGCCTCCATGATGACGGAAATACCTCATTTCATCAACTCATGCACATGAAAAAAAGACACTGTGTAAAACATCTACTTCTTAACTGTGCCACATGAGGCAGTCAGATATTTCAGAGACGTGTCAATACCTCCTGGTACACAAATACACAGTTTATCATTAAATACACACTTTACATATACTACGAAAATGTATTTGTAAATATAAAAACTGTAGAAATACTGGTTTCCCAGGTTTTATTAATAACAATAGGAAACTGAAGGTGCACTGCAGCGAGTAGTACAGTGCGTGTACTTGGACCACTAAAGGTGTTTCAAGAACAAGGGGAAATCTGTCCTTTATTAAAGCTACTACATTATGTTGTACAACCTAGAGTTCTTATAATAATCCCCTGAGAGTTAACAAGAAAACAGTTATACATCATAGTAAAGAACAGGTTTCCTTTCATCAAGTTATGTAGATGTGTGTCTTAAAGTGACCCTGAACATTTTATCTTGTCACACTTAATGATAACATCTGCTTGCAGGTGATTTTAATTCTTTCTGTAGAAAACCGTTATATAAATATCTGCTGTAAAATACACCCTGAGGGTTTTTTTTTTTGCTCAGACACACTAATAACTTGAAAACAAGTGTCTGAGCTCTGGTTCTCTCAGTAAGTCTGAATACAAGAGGGTTGACAGATTGCTAACTTGCACTGTTTTCAAAACTGTTGAACACTGAAGCTGCAGCGTGGTAAGAGACAGAGAGAGAGAGAAGTACAGTGTGTATGGTTGAATCAACAAAGGACGGTTGTAAACAGTGTTGTTTTACCTACAATACAACAGAGTGCTCACTAGAAGGTGAGCTCTGTGCTCTGTTTGCCTGCGTGTCCATTCACGAGGTGAAAATCAACATGTTGTGCTCGGTGCCCCAAAGGGTCAACTCCACCGCTGGCCTGTCAATCATATTGGCCTTCAGCAAAATGTATTCATTACTGTAGATAATGTGTCATTTGTGATGGACAATGTCAAGAACAATTCAATTATGAGGGGTCATTTCCTTGTTGGTGGATGTGCTGCTGAGGCACAGCGTGAAAATAGCTGTGAGCCTTCCTGCTTATATGGTGTGTGTGTTGTTTTTCCAAGAATGTCAAGCTCCTGCCAACACCACTTTTTTTTTGGTACAGTGTTTTATCAAACGCTCTTTTCAATGTTGACCACTTATCCTATTGTTTTACCGTAATAAACTTCTAGCCGGGAATTAGCAGGAAAAATACTCTTAATGTAAATATGATGTAATTATTTCATTCTTCTCTCTCTCTCTTCAGGGGCCTTTTTGATCCCCTACATTCTTTTCTTGTTCATCGCGGGGATGCCATTGTTCTACATGGAGCTTGCCTTAGGCCAGTATAACAGGGAAGGGGCGGCCACAGTTTGGAAAATTTGCCCTGTCTTTAAAGGTGAACTGTGACAGACACACACTCACACACATACAAGCCTGCACCTCTGTTTACTTCAGCCCCTCTCTAACCTCTTAAACTGTGCTACTTACTGCTCTGTCATGCTCCTTTTTTCTTTGCCTCTCTTCAGTGTGTTGCCCTTTCATTTCATCCCTCTGCTCTTGTCCTTTTACTCTCATAGGTTCAGAATTGTCACTTGTAACTAATCTCTTTGTCACATCTCCTCTCTGCATTTTTTTATTTGCTCTCCTTGTGCTTGTAACCTTATAGCCCTGTCTATATTTGTGAAAATGTCAATTTCCAGTGACTGAAACGAAGGCAAATCAGGATAGTGCCCACAGCACACTGGAGTCAATTTAAATGCAGTCAATTACTTAGATCAGAAACACAACCAAAAATCTCATATAAGGCTAGATCTAATATGTTTACTATTAAAGAGGAGCTGATTGATAAAGAGTCGTGTTGTGCAGCCTCTAAAATGAAGCTTTCACTGGGCTAAAGCTGCAAAATCTGTTGAACTTCACTCAATAGCATGAGATTTGCCTGGAAAAAGAAATCTAACAACATGTTTCCCTAAAACTAACACTGCACATAAACCCATTTTCTTTCCTACTTCATAGTTTCTTACTCAGCAAATTATTATTTGATACTTTCTGATAAGCTCCACTGTCTGCACTGTTGAATCTGCACCAGGCACTGCTTTTGTTGGCTCCAGCGCTGAGGGGGGTTTGTTATCTTCCTGCCTAGAATGAGTGGGTGATGGGTTTATGAACTTCTCTGCTTTTAAGTAAGGACATTACATTCCATTGGGTACAAAACAACATATCCCAGGATATATCAAGAGAAGTACGTATTAACGCGCACTGGATGTGTGTGCAATGGTTGAGCTTCCACAACACCGCAAAGGGAGTGATATGTGTCTCTTATGGTGACAGTGACAAGGAGATGCAACCTGTGATAACACTATTAAAATCTAAATTACACAAAGAGTTGCTCAATTTTTGGAATTCATATGTTTTTGAATGGTTCGCAGTTAACTCTATACTCTTCACTCAGGGATGCAGCATGTTCAGATGATATCAAAACAATAAGAAACTCATAAACAGGCACAAGAGTGTGTGAACTGAAAGAGAATTTGCTCTAGGTTGATGATGTGATTAAAAACAAGTTCTTCTAATCCTATAGTTGTAGTACAATGTACAGAAACTTAGGATTTCACTGCACAAAGTGAGAGTAAAGCATTATTTCTGTCTCCCTTCCTAACGACCCTGTGCTCCTCAGGTGTGGGCTACACTGTGATCCTCATAGCCCTGTATGTAGGCTTCTACTACAATGTCATCATTGCCTGGTCCCTCCACTACCTGTTCTCCTCCATGGCCAAAGAGCTGCCATGGCTCAAATGTGGCAACATCTGGAACAGTCCGAACTGCACCGACCCCAAAGCCATCAATGGATCCGTCCTCGGCAATGGAACTTCTTACGCCAAGTACAAGATCACTCCAGCAGCGGAGTATTATGAGTAAGTGATTTCAGACAGTCTTTTATCACATCATCACTTAGCTTCCTGCCATGACATGACATGTTACTCTGCACTGAGATCATTCAAAAGTTAAGCCACCTCTTAAAAGCCACAGTGCAGTGATCTTGCATGGATGGATGCAATAGTGATTAGAACATTAAATCACAGCACATATATTTCTTTAATTTGGGCAGTTACTAATACGACATGGTTGTTACTTAGTAGAGTATTGAACACAGTCCAGCCAACAACAGCATCACGTGCTCGTCATGCTCTCTTGTATTGTGAATGTTGTATAGTTTATACTGTGCTAGCGCAGTGCGTATACATCCATGGAGCCACTGTCCACGTGCAGAGGTTGACCGGTCACTGAAACATGTGCAGAGGACTCGAAATTATCCAGCCCCAAATGTTTGCACTACAAAAGGTGTATACATAAGACGCTCAAATATCCTCTTTGAAGTGCACGAAAAAAGCTCTGTCTGTTTATACTTCAAAGACAGCCAGTTCTTCCCCAGCTTCTGTGAAGATTGTGCAGCCCAGAGGAAGTCTGTGAGATGACTTGGACAATACAAGGGACACATGCTAAGCATGACGCACTGAGTACATTTAGCATGCAACCCAGCCAATATTCAAGCTCGTTAAAGTTCCACTCCCATCATGCTGGGCCGCAGTGGCTCATACAGTATGTTTTTTTAGTTTTCAGTATCCCTGGATACCTTTCAATACCCAGAAAGCCTCAAACTTGATAAATTCAAAGTAAGTCAATGCTTTAACTTGGTATGTGAAGGTCAGCCACATGAATGACTTCAGATCTTCAAAAAAGTGATGCAACATCCCTCAAAGAGTTGACATGATCCCTAAAATCAAGAGGCAGAGCACATATTCCCGGTGGACTGTTACGCTATGCTTCATAAATCACGGGGAAAAAAGACAGTAGATGTGCGTAGATGGACACACAATAGGATACTTCAAGACAGATCTTGCTTGGGGTTAAGCTCTGCAGGAGACGATAAATCCTCCTCCTTACAGCTAGCTTTGAGCCCAGGAGCAACGCCAAGGCACAGCATGAGAGAGTGAGGCCAAGTGAGTCAACAGTTCTCCTCCCTGACCATTTACACTTGATTTACATCCACAAGCCCTCTTGTGCCTTCAACTACCATGATCATAGTAGCACAGTAACCCTGTCCCCAGTTTGTCCTTTTATTGTGCAAACCTTAATAAAATTTAAATGTTAAAAAAAAAACATGATCATAGTATGAAAACTCATCAGTAACACAAACTGTGTAACAGAACACTCTGAGCTGGTGTGCTTCATGGAGTCTGGGCTCCTCAATCAGCACATAGGCCTACTGTATTATTATTATTAAACTTATATTCTAGCTGATGACTTTCCCTCAAAATTGCATTGTGCTATAAAAACAGGAACACCAAAAATTGGTGACCTCACTGTGTCTGCCTGCCATTTAGTTTGGGGTAACGTAGCCTACAGTTGGTTTACAGTGGGGTAATGATCCAAGTTAGCAAACCACAACCAAAGACCTGAAAGATTTTCACCTGCTCTTCAGAGCCGAGGGGAACTTCAGAGATACGTGATCATTTTCACTCTCTCGCGTATTGTCATTTGATTAATTGTTAATATAAAAAGCAGAGCAGTTCAATTTAATTATTAATTAATCTGTCAAACTAAAATTACATGCTCTGGTTTATGGGTGATTTCAGCGTTGTGTCACGAGCTGTATCTGCTCTCACCATTCACTCCTGTTGCCCAGCAACCTTGATAACTCCTAAGCTGGTTTTGTAGCAGTTTAACCATTAGTTGTTCACTTTGTTTAAATTAAAAAATCCAATCATCAGGCTCTCTGTCAGCTTCGTTTGCTGCCATGTAATTTTCATTACCAGCATTCAATAAATCTTAGGATAGGATGGACCATGGAGGATCCACCTGTTGGAGTCCTCATTGCTTTACTCATAATCTTTTGAAAGAGCCTTTGAAATGGGACGGTCACATTGTGCCATTGTGATGCAATCTGTGTTTAAAACAAGCTGCAGAGGGATGCAGCCCCCAAATCGAGACACAGCTTGTAACTTTAACAAATGTTTTCATGAACTTTAAACATAAATATTATTCTGATTTCAGCCTTTAATTTATTCTCCAAAAATTATGTGATACAAGTTCAAATTTACACCAGGGTGCAATTGACAGCACTGAAGAGTGAATACAGGCCAAATCAATCTAGCTGAGAACAACAAGCTGGTGTGATTTTAACATGATATATAGGAATTTATCCATACACAGAAACTCCATGTGACCGGACAAAATGTGGGCGATATCAAAGTGAATCTCAGTTCATGTGACAGGGCTTGTTTGGAGGATGTGGAGTGGAAGGCGCCATGTGAGGATGGCCAAAAACATTGCCTCTGCCAAAATAATGACCTGGAGACTAATCACCTGGGCATTTCTTTGTGATTAATTCGATAACTTGTGCAGCCACAAGAGATGAAAGAAACCGCACAGATGTTAAGATCACAACAACATGTCAATTAACTTAACAGAATGAGGTCACATCGCTCGAAAGAATACACATCATGACGCAGTTGGAGCTGAGCTTTCAGGGTTGTTAAGCTGCCAGTGGTATGGTCAGACAGCTATGAAAACCCTGTATCGTCCAACATCTTTTCCACATCAATATCGGCAAGCTTGTGTCCATCAATTTCGGCAACTTTCTGAAGCCAACAATCCAACACCCACACCCACTCCTAGCAACAATTGGCCAGCGAAAATACGCAGAAAAAAATATTCCCTTGTGTTAGGCACACTTGGGTCTTTGTAAATTTTCAGGAATAAAACATTTTTATGACCGAACCCATAAAGGGTTTTTTTTCCTAAAATTTCTCAAACTCTAGATGAAGATATTAACTGATTCCAAATAAAATAGAAAATAAAAATTGACACCCACAAGAAACTCGTTTCATTAGCACAGATCCACATCCTTTCTTTGCTTTAAAAGCTAGCCTGAAGCCATCACAGCTGATTTCATTGTCAAGGATAACTAGACTTGATAAATAGCTCTCATTTAAACTAAAAGATCTAATTACACAGACACTTGAGAGGATTGTTTTCACCTCAGTCTTACACGCAATTTAACGTATTTGTTGAAATAATTACTTTTTAAACAAGGAGAGAAGAATTTGCAATTAATTCAATAAATCAGGTTGAAACTAGATAGAACTCCTCAGCCGTGGTCTATAGCTAGTCCGTCGTATTTATTTATTTTTCTTATGGCCCGTTTCTCGTGCTGTAACCAACATTAAGACTGGAATGCAGGCAGTTGTGTGCCAGCCTCAAGCACACAAAGACCAACTAATGGCGGCGCTGAGTGTGAGGATGGTGCCTAACCAGCTCGTGGAGTGACAGAAAGAGTAAATGTGTTTAGAGTAACTGAGCCAAAGGGACCTGGACTGATCTTGCAGGGAGCATTTACTGGCAGTGCACTATCAATACTATCAGATGAACAAGGACAACTTGAGGTATTATAACACAACACCAGACTCTACGTTTCTCTCTCCAAATAAACTGATGTCTTCACATCGCTATCTGCCTCCCCAAAGACCTCATAGCTTTGAATTTATTATCAGGCAAAAGATAAATGAATGCTGAAGAGGGCTTTCACAGATCCTTTGGTCCCTTTGCGTCGTAGGTCTGGACATACTTCAGTTTGTGTTTTCTTGAGTTTTTTTTTTTTTTTTTTTGTCGAGCTGTTGTGTAAGCAACCTGGGTATCAGATCCTAATCCAGTTCCGCTGTTTATCCACTCATAACATCACATGCCAACTAAATTGAATCTTTCTTCAGGAAAGTCTTTGGACAAATGTGAAGGGAACAAAGGAGCTTTTAAGTGTTTTACTGCAGCACATTGATATCCAAATAAAATACAACCTCCTCTAAGTGTTCCTCAACTCTGGAGAGACATCTCAGTACTAAAAACATCACATAGTTCGTCTTTGTTGGATTTGTGTTTGCTCATCATGAGTCATGGACAGACCCATCTTTTTATCTACTGTGGCCTTGTGAGGCCGTGTCATGTAGAATTGTTTATGCCTTCAAACTGTTACCCAATATTTGTGAACAGTAAAACTGAAAGAAAGATTTTCAACTGTGGTGGTGCTTTAAAACCAAGGCTAGTATTGTTCACTGTTAAAATTCAAAACATACGAGCAATACCTGTAAGGGCCTCAAAGATGCTTTGTCATAAACAGAAACTAGCAAGCTGCCACTGCAAGTGATATCAATGTATAAATCAGTTTGGGAAGTAGGTTCTGCCCTAAAATTATCTCTTAAACAAAGCTTTTGGTTTGTATTGGTGTAATTTACCAAATCTCAACGGCTGTTTGGATGAAATAGAAACACAAACATGCAAAAGGAACTAGATTTTATAGTTTAATTCAAATTAGTTGAGCGTTAAACCTAGGTTAACCTCTCTTATTTACAATGCTTAACTTGTTTGTTTAACCCATACTTGATGTAATAATGATAATCTCCCAGTACGCAAGTAATCTTAGGATATTTCTAAAAATGTTGAATTGCTCCTTTAAAGATATGTACGCTCATGTATTAAGTACATTTCTGGTAACAGTGCTCTTTAAATGAACGTCATTTTGAGAAGATATGCTACCTAAATTGGTGCCTTTACTGTCATTAGCTGACTGGTCAACATACTGACCAGAACAATTGTATATAATGTGTGAACTTTTCTCCCACTCTTCTATTGTTAAATGAAGTTGTGTACTTCCTTCCCACTACTCAGCGCAGACATTTCAAGAATGAGTTTGCACCTGGACACAATATTTAGCCAGGGAAGTAAGACACACCATTTATTGCCCTTGTTTCATTATGTCATAATAAATCACTTTGAACCCATGAACACTTACCTTGATCTGACAATAAGCGCAGAGCTTGAGGATTGCTGATAATAGCAAAACAATACCAGGGGTCATTATTGACCTTTCAAAGCATCTGTGTGTAGTGGGATAGAGAGGGAGAGAGAGAGAGAAAATACATATTTCACTTTACAAATCAGACAACAGATGCTTTTTTTCACCCAGGGCCATTTAGTTTTAACCCCCATAGATTTACATTAGGTAAAAAAAATCTTCAGTCTATAGCACTAAAGAACATCAAATGCATTTATTGTCAGTGTTAGACTGTGGTGATCTTATGTAATGCTTGTCCCAGAGAGCAGCTGTCCCATATTTCATCTCTCATCTTCACCTCAGGCAATAGAGTGTGAGACATTTTGTTTAGATTCCCCCCGCCGCTGTGGATCTTGGGTGGGCCCGTTTGACAAAAACAAGAAAAATGTTAGGATGTAGCCAAAAATCATAAAACGCCCCATATACCACAGGAAAATTATATCACATAATTTCTAATATTTCAAACCGATGTGTTTGAAAAGACCTAAAATGTACAACCTATGTTTTTTTTGTATTGTATGTATTTATCTTATCTTTTAACAATAAAATGCTTTTATGTAATCAGATTTACCAGAGGAAATAAGACTATTCAGTGAGCCTTGTTTTTTTAAATTAAAGATTGCTGATATATCATGATCTATTTTTCCATTTTGTCTGTGTGTTGTGATGCAGACGGGGTGTGCTGCATCTCCATGAGAGTAGGGGTATCCATGACTTGGGCCTGCCTCGCTGGGAGTTGACCTTGTGTCTGGTTGTGGTGGTCTTCATCCTCTACTTCAGCCTGTGGAAAGGTGTCAAGTCCTCGGGGAAGGTACAGGCCTGCGGGACCAGCAAACACGATACTAAACAACATATCTGCTGCTTTATCATTTATTCATTTGATTAAAAAAGTTATAATATCTGTACAAGTCAAACAGTAAAAGAGGAGGAGTGTTTCTTTCTTTCTTTCTCTTTACTGTGCATTGTTGACCACATTTTGTGTCTGAGTGGTTCAATGAAAAACAAAATGACGTACTTTTTCCCCCTTTTGTGTGTTTGCTCTGTGTGATAATTCAGGTGGTGTACATTACAGCTACTATGCCCTACGTGGTCCTTTTTGTGTTGCTGATCCGAGGCATAACTCTACCAGGGTCCATGGACGGCATCAAGGCCTACCTTACCATTGACTTCAAGCGGCTCAACAATCTAGAGGTAAGAGACTGTGCTTGTTCGGAACAGTTGGAGATGTTCTGGATGACTTTATACAGGATTAATAAGGGAAATGCTGCTGCCTTGAATATGAGTCTATGGTTTTGTGTTAACTTCAGAGACTTTTAGGTCTGTCCAAATATCTTACAGTATGTGAGTAATGTTTACGTCAGAGCCTGTGTGTACTTAGAAAGCCCTCTTTCTGTGGTACCTTAATTCAGTGGGTGGAGTGTCTGACGATCTGAGGGTTAAAGGCTACATTCCCTCTGGTCCCTCCCCTACTAAATGTATGGACAGTATAGAAATAAATAAGATTACATGTGTTGGGGTTTACTCACACAGACACACACATACATATAAGCTACAAATAATGAAAACCAGCATTTATATTTAAGTCACTCCCTATCTGTGCGGCGTTTAAGCCTGGAAAATGTTTCTTATTTCTCTTTTATCTTTGCCGTAGGTGTGGATTGATGCTGCCACCCAGATATTCTACTCGCTAGGAGCAGGATTTGGTGTGCTCATTGCATTTGCCAGTTATAACAAATTTGACAACAACTGCTACAGGTAAGAGTTTGACTCTGCATCTGAAATTTTTGAAGCCTACAGCAACATAACATCCTGGTGCTGTTAAGCAGTTGGCTGTTTCCAACATGTAACTGGATCACAAAGCAGCAGAGGTGATGCTAATCTGCCCAGCTGACCCCAATGGCCACGTGTTATCAGGAAAGATAAAGTGCAGACCAGGAAGGGTTGTCAGATTATAGCCAAGGGCTGTATGTTGACTGGTTTGTCATAGTACTGCCCCCCCTCCGAAAACAGCAGACATGAAGTTGGCTAATCTCTTCCACATTAATAAGTTGCAGTGGTGCTGTTAGTAGCAGATGCTAGTGGCAAAACAGCAGTTTAACCTGATGTTGTTGTAAATGACAGATAAAACATGTCCTGCTGTAGTTATACAACATCTTTACAGCACTTAAATGCTATAGTCTAGCTGAGAAATAATAAATTATTCCCCAGGTGAAATTAAATGTGAGAGAAAAAATTCCAATATTAATCCAAAGCTGTTGCTTAATTTGTGTTTTGCTGTATGTTATAAATATTGAATATATAAGAATTTAGAACTGAACAACCAGGTAAAGGGCAGCAGCAAAGAAGACCTTGTGACTTCAAAAAAACACTGAACAGGGACTGCTGTTTGAATACCCACGCAAATCTGTAGCAGTAGTGCAAGGTGTAAAAATGAAACAACTAAAAACTAAGATTTTCTAAGATGTCAATCAAACAAATTCATTTATAACTCAACACAAAAAATGCATTTATATTTTTAAACTTCGCCTGCATGTTTCCTTCCTCAGTAGAAAATCTGAACAAGTGTATATGAGGAGGACAGAGCACTGCTGCCATTCGTTGTTGGTTACGTCTAGATTATGTTAAATGCCTGTGACAGTGCCCTGTGGCGAGTAGGACACACTGAAAATGCACATCTGGTTTATCTCTATTATATTCACACATCTGGTCTCACAACCACAAAAGGCCTCAAAATGCATGACTCACAAAAAGCAATCAGAGGAAGGGTGTTTAATATAAACTCTGTCGGTACACAGGAAGCCAGTCAGTCAGGTAAGGAAAACAAATCCAATCCATCCTGGCATGAGGCCACGTTAATGAAGAAACTGGTCAAACACGTGGTGAACTAAACACAGAACGCTTGATTTTAAGAGGGAGGATGAGCTGACATAGCAGACAGGTGCATTACACCTGTGTCTTAGTGCCCACCCCCAATAGTGGGGGTGGGCAATAAGACACAGGTGTAATGCATCAGGGGCAGAGTCAGTAATCACAGAAGTGGAAAACACATCATGGCAGAAAGTGTAAATCTGTAAAACTCAAACAAGAGGAAAGGTTAGACACACATCAAGATAAATCATTAAGTGAAAATGAAACAGCAACCATAACCTAGGTTTTAGGATGAGACATAAAATCTGGATTATTTTCCAAGTTGAACAAACATTTTGGCTAAAGTAAGTTATTTAGAATGACAATTTTGTAGCTATGCATTATATTA
Organism: Selene dorsalis; assembly: GCA_900303245.1. NCBI lineage: Eukaryota > Metazoa > Chordata > Actinopteri > Carangiformes > Carangidae > Selene > Selene dorsalis. The sequence goes on from OMNW01022911.1 coordinate 87,740, forward strand.
ACTTAAAAAAGTCAGGAAAAGTAAAAACTTATAATTAAATATATATATTTGCATCGGAAGCTAATTTACCAAGGCTCTGTTCAATAGTCTTACTTGAACTTGACAGTCTCCACTAAGACACAAATTCCTTGTTTCCTATATGAAATATGTATGTGTGTGTGTGTGTGTGTGTGTGTGTGTGTGTACAGTCTTGACCAGACTGAAGAGCAGGACTGAATATAAAAAGAGAAGGTTCATAGCCTACACACAATACAAATAAATGAGAGAGATCAGAGGGAGGGAAATTCATTCATTCACAGCACTCTACTTCCTCAGCTCGGGAGGTGGCCGAGGTCAAGTTGACCTCATTCATTCTGTCAGACAACCGCACGTGGCCACAAAACAACGCACCAATTACTGCTCAAACCACCAACCAGGAGCAGAGAACAGAAGCCGCTCATTAACCTGAACACCCCCTCTACAACAGAGTGTCTGGCTGAAGATCAACTCATGGAAAATTTTAAAGATCTCAAGTAACACATGGCCCCATTTTGACTTTACTATGTGACTCAGTAGAATGGAAAATTGGCTCCAACCTTGAATAACTATGAACGGCAGCACTGATTTAAGCGGTGGCTCAACAATGTTAGTAAAACAAACAGTGTCATGCTTAGGTCAAAAGACTGATACTGACTTAATTGTCTGTGTTAAAAGGAGACACCGAGTAAACCCCAAACTGAGCCACAACTGAAAAGACAGAAATCTAAAAATGGAACATGTATGTGGGAGGGAGCACTGCTTTCTTTGCAACTTCCTGTGTGTTTTCTTTCTCCAGGGACGCTCTCTTGACCAGCACTGTGAACTGCATCACCAGTTTCTTCTCAGGGTTTGCCATCTTCTCTGTGCTTGGATACATGGCTTACAAACATGGAGTAGAAATCCAAGATGTGGCAACAGAGGGTACGAATATTTTTCACACTTGTTTTTAAATGATCATTTTCCACTTTGCACATGTGGTTTTAGAAGTCATACCTTTCGTGTATGCATGTTTCTGTGCGTGTGTGTGTGCAGGGCCAGGATTGGTGTTTATTATCTATCCTGAGGCAATTTCTACACTACCTGGCTCAACATTCTGGGCTATTGTGTTCTTCATCATGTTGCTGACTCTTGGCATTGACAGCTCGGTGAGTCCCAACAGCCACATAGGCTCTATAGGATAGATCACATTCTTATAACCTAAGCAGGATGAAATGGACAGAGACCTTCTGCTATACAGACAGTAATAATATCCATGTTGTGTGACTTTCTTCAGTGGGCTGCCCACAGAAAAATTAATAATTTGTCAGAAAACAACACACGGTGTGCAGAGATTTTCTGAGAAGCTGATTTCTTAATTAATTTTCCTTTGATTATGTGAGATTACCCCAATTTATAATATAAATAATTAGCCTGCTATGATGTGGAATGTCTTCTGAATCAAAGCAACTAATTGAAAATGTCAAGCATTGTGTTTTCTTGTCTCGTTTGTACTTTACCCCCTTTAGCAGCAGTCTTTATGATAATCACAACTTAGGTTCTAGGTTATTTAAGAATAAGCTGTAACAGTGAAGAAAGAAGTACCATTAACATAAATTACCATGTAGGCTGGCTTGATTACTTAAGAAGATCTACTGATATTTGAGACATCTGCTTGCCAACTGCTCCGAATCCAAATTATAAAGTGACTGAGAGTGGACACCCTCATCCAGTCCCTGTGTGGAGTGTAAAAGTGTAAATGAGTTTCTATCTTAATGGCCGATGTCATGGTGTGGCAAGTTGTAAGAATTTGAGTGATAAAAGTAAATAAGGGTAAACTTTGTTTTGTTGTCTGTGGCAACAAAAACTGCCTTCTCTGACATTTCAAAAGCCGTACTCAATTATTGAATCAAACATCCTCACAATGTGTCACTCAGACGCCAAATAAACAGTCAAACCACCTCCTATCTGTCAGCAAATGTCCTGGAATAATTACCTCATTCATCCAAATCATTTGTCAAGTAGATCAGATGAAATCTGTGTCAGTATGACATTCACTAATGTACTGGTGATGTGCACTTTATTGTATCGTATCTTCTATTGTTATCCTTGTACTGTTATGGCGAGGTAGGACCAAAGACTGTCTGGAAAAACTGAGCCAATTAACTTTTGTTAGATATTAAATTGTTACATTTACCCATGTCAAGCTGAGTTGATATCATTATGGTACATTTTGTCACACTGCACATCAAAAATGACATTTTCATTTACTTTAAATGTAAACATACAGAATTATTTTTGGAAATGTCTCTCAAAGATACATCTGAAATGTTGTTCAATACCATTTTTACTAATACTTTTTGTTGATCACTGTGTACTTTTTAAGTGTGATGACTTCAAATTGTCACAAAATATTTTATGATATGTTGATCTATTGATCAGCATGACTCTAGAGATCTAGAGGGATTTCTTATTGTCTGTCTTTGTCTGTGTCTATTAGATGGGGGGCATGGAGGCAGTCATTACAGGCCTGACAGACGACTTTAAGATCCTCAAGAGGAACAGGAAACTCTTT
>OMNW01022911.1:106593-140541 GCA_900303245.1 Selene dorsalis
ATATACCACAAACGTATGTGCTGTTATACACATGTATGTGTATGCAGCTGAATATAATGTGCACTTTGTTGTGTCAGACACTCCAGATTTGGCTGTGGTGAGTGTGAATAGACTACATTGAGAAGGCATAAAAAATAGAAAAACACTAAGCATAGGCGGTAACTTTCATTCAGTCTTTACATCTGGTCCTAATTCACTAGCACTCAAGTTTATGAATGAAAACAAACATGTTTGCAGTCACAGTTTGGTTTTTACTGTTCTGAGAATTGGTCTGAACAGCCTTTAGAGTGGACACAAGACCTGTCATTGAAAATCTTTCCACCAGTCAGTTAATGGGTGCTGCCAGGGTAGAGAAATGACAGTCAAAATATAAGCCTCCATGGATACGGTATAAAGTTAGTGTGTGATAAAGACTTAGTATGTCTTTATCACACTGCAGTACTGTAGACTGTTACTCCCATATGTTTTAAACAAAATGGTTTATGATTTATGATTCCTTCAAAATAAACTAAGCACACATGACTTACACAGGTGTTATCCATCTTCTGGGAGGAGTATACATTAATATAAAACACATGTGGTGGATTACAAAACTGTAAAGACCTTTGAGGTCTATGTGTTAGTTTGAATTGTATAAGCCGACTGGAGTTGGCTATAATTATTCAAATTAAAATATATAACTGCATGTGTCAAATACATGACATACACACCTTTCTAATCTACAAAATTATGCAACTAAGTTATTCCACGGCAAGTTTCTTATTAAAATTAATAACAAACAAACAACTGAACACTAATGTTGTTGTAGCAAGCAGCTGCCATACCTCTGTGCAGACAACAACCACACATAATCAATAGATAAGTTTACAACTAATAATCAGAATTGGCTCAAAGTTCCATCAGGCCCTGTCCATGGTGCTGAGACGATTCACAATTCAAACCAGGAGCCCAGGCACTCTCCACAGCACTCATATCAACACAATGCCTGTTACAAAAGCAAAGCATCAGTTTTTTTATTCATGGAGTACTTTTCATACAGTGTATTGTCATGTTCACATGGAACATATAACACGGTGGTCATGTTTACTTGAAAAAGGCCACAGAGCAAGAGACCCAATCCTAAACCGAAACCTTCAAAGTAAAAAAAAACAACAACAACACGTAATTAGTATATTTTTTTTTAATCCTTAAATATTCCATGGCAGGGGCTGACATTGATATTTTGACCCACTTTCATCTGACCAGACTCCAGTTAGCCTACTATCCATTCTCCCACAACTCCCCACCCTTCATTAGGAGAATAGTTGGAATCAGCCCAGATGTGGAACGTGTGTTGGCCAGACTTGGGCCGAGCACTGGCTGTTGAACACTGAGTTTGTTAAACTATTTGGCAGGTGAATTATTTCCCTGCACTAAATCACACTGCATTTCTCTATACAATACAGAGACAGTTATCACGTATTTGGCAGGGACAAGAACTTCTGCTCGTTAGTCAGTCCCTGTCATCCAGCAAGAGACTGAAAGCACCAAAAGTTATTCTCACTGGCAAAGCTGCTTTGGAGACGATGTATTACCATGAACCAGCCTTTCAGTCAAAGAGCAGTCAGACTGCCTGGCATTCATTTTCCACAGATCCAGATTTTCAGTGCTGGAGACAAAGTGGAAGGGCCCCTGGGGCCACGTCAAGCCAATGATTGCAGCCAAAGGTAATTGGATCGACTTAAGTCCCCTCAGGCACAGTATTAGAAAATCCTAATCAATGTCACTGGTAGAAAGACAAGTGGTGCTTAGCTTTCACAACCAATTAGATTTAGCCAAGTACCATTCATTCAAAATGCAGAGAAATCTCTTTTTCAGACAAAAGTCTTTAAACCTGTTCTTTTTCTCATGAAATTTTACAAGGTAAACAGGGTGACTGTGGGAAAAAGTTGCAAGAAGAATCTGCGAAATGCCCTTCAAATTAATATTTTTCCATAACATGTGATCATGACATAACCGATTAGCACACTCAGTGGAAAATATGTGGTGTGTGGTGTTTTACAAAAATATTATTCTACCAACAGAGAATAACATTGCAATTATAAGCAGGTGATATTTATCTTTCATGTCAGTTCACTAGCCTGGACTACAATTTGATTTAAGACCAGTTCTTTGGAAATGTAAACACTAGTAAAGCTCCAATAGCACACCTCAGAACACATGATCATTGCCTGCTGTGCACATTTTATTTTTATATTTTTTTTCAATGTATGGGCAGTCACCTGAAAATAATTGAAATGACAGTATTGATATTTTCTGAGCCGAGAAACTGTTCGTTTATATCCTTTACCTCCTTTAGTAAAACAAGCCTGTATTTAATTAAAGTTAGTTAAATAAAAGGTGTTGAAATGATCCAGTTCAGCTCATCAGGTATGTTTCTGAATACTCTGTAATTCATATAATTAATGTCTTTTAAGAGGTCGGATAAGAGAGTTAAGGACTATGTTCCCTTTCTGTAATCAGTGGTGGCATTGACTACTATTACTGTAAATGTTATTGTATTATTAAATAATAGGAAGTTGTGTTGGATATTCCAGTGTGCTCCCCATTCTATTTATTACATGAAAAGTCTGATACCTAGAGGGTGTTGCAGCATACAGTTTTGTACTGAGGCTGAAAAGACAAAGTTCTTTTATAGGATGTTTGAAGTATTCAAAGGCTGCCATCCAGTGGGTGATTGCCATAATTACAAGTTAGAAAACTATATACTCTGTAACTGGTAGTGCTGAGTAAAAACACAAAGGAAACCCTGAAAAACAAACATGAAAAACCATCTCTTAAGTCTAGAAGAAGACAGGTTCCTCACATGTCCGTCGCAGTGACATGATCAAGACCATAACCTTAGGCAGTGTAAGGCCAGGATCAGTGTGAGCTGCATCTACCATGCTACATTCTCACCTCACAATACCTTTTATCAAGTCCCCTCTTGTCTGTAAACAGACTGACCCGTGTGGGCCTCATGTTTCCTTGGACCTTCCCCTCCTGCTTACATGTCTTTCCACAAGACTGAGTAATTGCAGTAGAAGAAAAGAGTGTGTCATGCCCTGCCTTCCTGCTGCTTACTGACCCTCACTTCTACACAGAGCTGCATGAGTTAGTCAGTGGGGTAGGAAATAACCATATATGGTTGATGGCATCTTTTGTGTATTTCTTTGCCCAACCAGCAGGTCGGTTAAGAATAGAAATTTCTTCTATGATGTCAGTGCCTTGGACTGTCTGAAGAGTGGAGAGAATGGCTGCAATTTTTATTTATTGTAGAAACGGGCTTTAAAAACACAAAGGTACCAATTACTGGAATTTGAAAAGTGCAACACCTGGAAAAAAAAAGCAAAAGTGTGCATTATTATTGCACTGAATTCATTAGTCTGTCCAAGATCAAACTTTCAAAAAGGTGTTTAGGTCACTAGAATTCCCTGCAAGATTATTGAGTGTGTTTCTGAGATGGCTAATTAGTGAAGCAAAGCATCAGTTGAACCGAGATTTTTCATAAAAACCAGATTTCTGTATGATGAAATAAAGAGATGACATACTGAAAATGATTCACTCCTGGTTTCCCCTGTATGCCTAAAAAAAGGTCTATGACCTAAAGCTTGTGCAGTTGTGCAAGTGTATGGATCATAGTACACATCTCTTTCTTGCGTGTGATATGATTGTCCCTTCTGCTCCTCAGACAAGTGAGTGAATTACAATTAATCTCTTCTGTAGTTTATTTTCCAATGTCTTTTTTCCTTCAAATGCAAGTCAGCTGTTTTAAAACAAAGAACAAAACAGTTTACAGAGCCTCGGACCCAAATGGAGGTATAAACTGCCTTCACCAGGACCTCTAATTACAGCCTTGTAGAGTCTTTGATCTGCTGGTTTTACGGTTTGAGGGTAGCTGCCAGCCTTAGAAAGACTCTGTCTGTGATGTTGCTGTAATTTACTGTTGAGCCTTGTTTCATAGCTTCAGTAGCTGTAGACCAACTCAGTTTATTATACTCAATAATCATGTATTGATAAGCTTCAAGCTGTGACTGACTATGAGGTCAAAGATTCAAATGACCTCCAACAGTTCAACTATTTGATTAATAGGAGCTGTTTTTATTAGCCATTTGCTCTATTTTAGGAAAACTTTTTTTTTTTTTTTTAAATCTGCCTTCTGCTGCTTTTCCTCTCTCTATTTGCTTTTCGCCAGTGAAGTCTGATTATTTTCCGAAGCGCCACGTTGCTGTCTGTGCAGTTTAGGAAAACCTCATATACACAGAGGACCGTCTGTCTGAACCTTGAACAGACGAGCTTCACCCTGTTAGTTGTCAGTATGACACACACAGCAGAAAGGGGTCACCCTGCACTCTTTCACCCTCTCACTCTGCATGACTCAGTAATGACAACCCTAACTCTTCAATCAGTGCCCCCACAGGTCACTCCTTCTGCCTGGGGGTGGGGAGTGGGGGGCGGTGTGTGTGTGTGAGGAGTGTCCTTCCAAATGCATCCCGGAGACGTGCATACCCTTTCTGTTCACACAAAAAGCCCAGGAGGGGCTGGCCTGTGGGTGGGGAATATGATAATACCCTTCAGAGGAAGTGAGCGCAGTGTAGTGGAATGTAGTTGCCATTAGTGGGAGTTGAGCTTAAACTGGCTAACAGCTAGCCTGCTATGTCGAGTCTGAGCTAGAGACACAGAGGAGAGTGATGAAAACATGCCTCACTTCACAGTGGTACCGGTGAAGGACCGCGCTGAGGCCAGTTATGACAGTCTAGAGGGGATTAACTGGGTGGATTACAGAGACACTGGACAGGACCACCATGATCATCAAGATACTGTCAGCTCTGATGGTGAGTCTCACAACTTTTGCTCATCTATTTCTCTTATCTTGAACACAAACTGACTACTTTAGAAGTTTTGTGACTGAAAACATGTGTCCTAAACGTGATACTTCCTGAGTCGGGCTCAACAGAGCATGGGAAGGCTTTGCTTTGTCTTTGGAGCGGTGTGAACAGCTGGTTGTATGGTTACCATGGCAATTCTCCAGGGCCAGAAAGCAGTTTTCCTCAAGCAGACAGGTCTGTTTTTGACAGCTCACTTTAGGGAAAGTTGTTCAGGCACTTCTTTTACCTTTTTGGATGTGTTTTTCCCCTGGCTGTGGAAGCCTTTTAAAACAAACTGTGGGACGGATAAGTAACAAAGGGAAAACAATGAAAGGGGTGAGAACTGTGCGGGAAAGACACAACGGGGTGGGTTGCGCGAGGTGGGGGGACGGTACCAATGCAACAAGAAAAGGCCTCAAGTGTTTTCTCACACAAAAGATGGAGCTCGCTTTGTGCCAGGGGAGGATTTCCTTTCACAAAGATTGGCTGCTCAACAACACAGGAGCAGATTTCTCGCTCCTCACTCCTCTGCGCCTGCTTGTCTTTTACTGTCACTCTCTTGTTTCTCCACTGTATAAACGTACAAAGAGGGAGACCGGTCCCCGACAGGAGAGGGAAGGAGATCTAGAAGAGGAGTGAGGAGTTTGTAGCTGCTTGATAGGATTATGTGAGCGTAGTACTGGTGTGTGTGTGTGTGTATGTGTGTGTTTGTGTGTGCTTGAATAAGGAGAACCAAGTGGGGAACTGAGTTTTTTTTGTTTTCTTTTTTCAATAAAAGACATGCATGGGCGTGGCCTTTAAATCAGGCACCCACGCTTAACCAAGTACCCAGAAGGCCGGGCTGGGCACAAGCCTACACACTGACTGGCAAAACATTGATATTACAAGTTGTCTGGGAGTGAATGTCATGCTGACTCTTACAGTTAGGGCTTCCTACTACTGAACAACATCAGTAGGGATTCATCTTCAAGACTCATCAAAGTTGTTTCTGTATGTAAAGACATAGAAAGGACGCATGCCCGCTGTATGTTTTTGCATAAATATATGAGTACAAGTCTGAATACATCAATTTGGTGTGAACCAGCACTATGCAGATAGGATGATCTGTGCTTTAAAATAAGGACTCTTAGCACATGTTTACTTAGCTGTTGGCTTGGGTATTTCTGGAATGCATGGATGTCACCGTTTAGAGCCTAACTTTATTCTCAACAGCAGAAATGCAAAACACAAGTAGATAAAGAAGTGTCTGAAAGTGGTGGCTTTAATGTGGTCAGAGCAGAACTTTGTGCCATGCCTATTTTTATCAAAGGTTTTCATGACAAATAGTGAAAAAAAATAGTTGTCCTTAAATAACTCCAGGGAGTGTTCTGAGTTCTTGCGCCAGTTTGTTGCTGTCTCCCCTGTCTTCCTGCTCACAAATCTTAGTTACCCACCCAAGGAAAGCTTCCTGAGGCCCGACAACAGCAACCATTAAACTCAGTGGACAGCTGCTGGGATGTCTATACTGAACAGGGTGAGAAGGAGGAGAAGTAGAGGGATGTAAATCTGTGATGAATGTTGAGATGGAGCAAAGAGCCCGCAGTATGTTTGTATTCTGTTTGAGAGACCTGTTTGGCTTCACAAGTCAATGTAATCCACTGAGTTTGACTGCAAGCAAGTTTAAGGCCTGAACATGTTCACATTTCTAAACAGAAAAAAAGTTGGGTGGGAAAGTCATTGTGGTAAAAGAGTCCAGAAGTAGATGCATGTACTGGATGATTTCACCATGGGAGTGGTGGACTTGTGTGTCTCAGCTGCAGTGTGACGTCTGCAGCATGGAGGAAGTGATACAGTGCAGAGTCTGTTTCAGGCTCTGAACTCAACTCTGTTCAATGCAGGACGGGAGAGGACCAGTCTTAACACTGTGGTCATTGTGAGAGTGCTGCAGTCCCAAGCAAGAGCAACTATCCTGAAGTAGCCTTCACGTTTCCCTTCAAGATGTCTACAGGTCTGCTTCAGGTCTGCGCCATAGAAAGTGTCACTTTAAAGAAGGGGGACATTTGTGCAATTATGTGGCAAGTGGTCGCCCATTTAAAGTTTTACATCTGGTCATCTGAATACTGATCACTAGAGACTGACTTCTCACAAGCAAAATACACGGTCAAAGCACTAATTTCTTTAAATTTGTGGCCAGTGGCCTGTTGATTTATTGTTGAAACATTAGCAATCATTTGGAGTCATGCTACTGGTTCTCTCTTTTGGTATACACCAATTGTGGAGAATAATATTTGGGTTTTAAGCTGTTAAATGCTGCACTGTGATCATGAGTTAGCCACTGAGTTTGTCTGAGTTGTGTTTGAACAGGTAGCAAACAGTGGGTTTATCAGCCTCTCCATTTCCTGTCTCTTTCAACTATCCTGTCAATTAAAGGCAAAAAGACCCAAAAATATATAAGAAATATATGATATATGAGAGATGCTAAAATGCTTTGCAGCACTTACCTTATTTTGGTAAAAGTACAGCAACCATGGAATCCATCTTAAAATGACATCAGACTACTTCTATAGTGAGTGGATACTTTGTAAAATGCTGCAGTGCTCCATCTGTAATTCAGGAGGAAAACAGGGTGACTATTCCTGTCATGCTGTCTGGCATGACACACATAGCCCCTAAGAGATAAACACTGTGCCTGAACAGGAATGTGAAGCTGATGACAGAGCTGGAATAAATTCTGGTAGCTACAGATATACACATGCACAGCCCTTGATAAAAACAAAGCCTACATGATAAAGATCATAGTAGATCATAAAGAGACTTTAATTAAATGACTTGTCACAGCTACCTTTCCATCCAGTCATCTGCCATCTTTGCTCTATCTACTCATTCACGTTGAGGGGGCTGGGCAAGGCATGGCAAGCAGAGCAGCTAAGGCATTGTTTTTTTTCCATTGTGTGTCTGACTGCAGCTGTCTCTGAGGATCTCTTCACTGCCACACTTTATAGGCTCTGAACAGAGGTCAGTACAAGATTAATACAACAGGGCTACATACAAAAACACAAGTTGTCTTTTATACATACACAAATGACTTTTACTAAGATTTCTTACTAGTAGTAGTAATAGAAGGGTGTGTGGTGAATATGAAACTAGTTAAAGATGCTTCAGAATTTCATCAAGATGAAATGTGAGAAGTATCTGGAAAACTCTTCACAAACATGCAGTGGAAAATATTGCCATACTGACTGCTGCCAAATCAAGCATTTTAAATTTAGCAAGCTCATGTGTGTTTTCTAATTCCCTGACCTGAGAATTGTAGTAGGAGAAGTAACTGCAGGCAAGGTAGCAACAGGGTGCCACTTAATTGCAATTTCACAAGCTGTCCTTCTTGGACATTATATTTAGACAGAAAAGAACTACAACAAGATGAGAAATTTACAGCACGCTATTGTACAGGAACTTCTTTTTTACATACATACATAAGAGTTCATCTGTGTAGACCACAGTTTATGATCTGTGCACATTCACACAAAGAAGGCCGTCAAGTTTGTTTGTATGGATTTGAACTTCATTAGGTGCATTAGCATTTTGGCAAAAACACAGCAGAGTAATAATCGCATTGCTTAATATGAAATTACACGCACTGGCATTAAGGCCCTGAACCACATGAGTGTGACTGGTTGTGACTCATACCAATACAGAGACACTACTGCTTTTAATACCTGCGGAGTCGATTTATTGTAATGCTCCTTTAGAAGAATACATCTCAACTACAGCTTAGCAGCACTTGTGCTGACTAAGACTCAAAAGCAAATTTACACCAGTTTTACAGCTCCTGCACTGGCTACCTGTTTACTTTGTGGTCCAACCTATTTATCACATTTGATCTTTTTTCCACAATACCCCACCGTTCATTACAGTTCAGGAGTCACTCATAATTGATTTATTCTGAATTTTGACTTGTTATCCTGATTTTTAAAATTTTTTATCCTGCCTCTCATGCCCACTATTTGTGAATGTATGAGATTTATTACAGTTTGTTTACTTAGTTCCTGTTTTTATTGAGTCCCTTGTTTATAACCCTGATTTATTGCTTAGTGGGCGGGTTTTGGGGCTGTTGTTTCTTATATGTGTTAAAGTATGTTAGAATGAAAAGTGCAATACAAATGAAGTCTGACTGATATGAAAGTCTGTTGTGTGGTGCACCTCTTCACCCCCTGAGGTAAACAGACTGAGCTGCCGCACCGCTCTCATCATTAGCACACATCAAAACTAATATGTTTTGTTGTATGGCTCAGCAGGTTAGCATTCCTCTGCTCTGTCCAGATGTCACTCTTCATGAAACACGGCCATTACAGCTAACACTGGCTTGTTGCTGTAACAGAATTAAAATGTTTCTTGCTACAGGCTAGGGAGGAGAGAAAAGTAAAGTGAAACAAACAACTACATCAAATCTAGTTATGAGAAGTCATATCAAGTATTTTAACTTGCAATCCCAAGCAGCATGCTTGCTGGTTTTCCATGACCAAACATTTGCTAGCAGCTACCACAATACTGTAGGCTTAAAAAAGATTAATGAATACTAATGCAATAGTGTGGAAGGAATATTTCAAGTTACAATATATTTCGCCTGTATATGTAAATACCATGATTTGTGAGTTTCATTTTTCCAGATTTGCATTACTAAGCATACCAAGATTACATCAGTGTATTACGAAAATAAGCAAAGTTGCATTTTGGATTTTACAATGGATTGCAAGCTGACAGTAACAGTTAACATGATTATCATGAATATATTTGCATTCAGTTCATTCTTGCCTTTCCAAGCTAAAGTTGACAGTGATCCCCTGCATAGCACTCTGTTTTTGTGCCTTATTTTATTATGACATGCACCAAGTCAAATGTCGCTACATTTTGCCTCCACAGTGGTGTATATACACCGCATGCACATACAGGCTGTCAAATTTACAGTTATTTACAGTCAATAGTTGATCCTTCTTTATTTCTGTTTATGCATCCTGCTGCAAAAAAGCAATGCTGAAGTGCAGACAGCTGCAAGAGGTCAGAGTGGTTTAGGTTCTGACGATGAGAAGCTGGGAAGGAGTTTCACAGGATCATATAATGACCTCAATACTGTGAACAATAGAGAACACGTTTAGCCTTTAACTATTAGTTCTGTTACTATGTATCAGTTGTATCATGTTTGCCCAACCCAGCGGCACAGTACCTTTTAGCTTTGAAGGCATGCAGGAGTGAGTGGAGGATATACTGTATAGTCTCTGTCACTGTGTGTCTCTCTTCATACACACATTTTTACATACACATGTTCAAACATACAAAAACAAATGCACAGAGCACCTAAATACGCTAATTTTGACTTGAGCATTTTTGCTGAATAAATGCACAGTGTGGCGCGGACTAAGCTGTCTGACTTTTCTGCCTTGGTGTTAAGTCTTAAATGTTTATTAAAGAGGAAGTTCAGCAAAGAGGCTTTTTCCAACCCTAAGCAGCTAACGGACAGCGATGTTGTTTTCCATATCTAATCGGCTTTTAAAAAGTGCAGACCCATTACTGCAAAGTTTCTTTCTCACTTCAACATTCGCTGGCTTGGAAAACATTTAATAGATAATTACAAAACTCCATGAATGCTCCAGCTGTCTCAGCCAAATACACTGCAAGCCCGATAAAGTAAACAAATGACCTGCTTGGTGAAAAGGCCTTGAAGATGCTTAGCATGAGCTGCTTTCTGGACTTTGTTTGTTAGACCCATGATAAATCATAAATCATTTTGTCTTTGTAGACTCGCATTGAGATTTGTGCTGTAACTTTGCACTTCGAAAAAGCTTGACAACGTAGCATCTTCTCTGGGGATTGATCTGAACCTGCACAACAAATTGTACTCTGACCCCCTGACACACTCACAGTCTGTAAAAACATTTACTTTGGACTTTATTTGCATTTTGTGTTTGACTGAGGTTACAATTTAAAAGTAGTGGCCAGATCTATGAGAGTCTCTTTGTTATTCAATAGTCTTTTGTTGTGTGTGACAGTTTACATAAATAGCTGAAATGTGGTTAAGTGCCCCTGACTTGCCATAGAGGAAGTTAATGAACACACAGCATGCTGGTTCTGCCTGAGATTTTAATCATTTATGACACCGTAGGTGGTGTGGGGGGTCATCTGCCCCTCTGATTAAGACTTAAATTAAGGCTTGAAACAACTCCCAAATTGCAAATATTATTATATCATGATGGAAGAATCCTGTATTATAGTTCAGACACCACTAAAGTGGACCATACTATTTCTACTCCTACTTTCTGAATTATGATGTGTCGAGTCTCTATGGATGAACACTCATCCTAGCTAGTTTCTGACTTTTGCCTTAATTACATTCAAGCTAACTAGGGCCAAAAGCTAACTAATATCAGTTAACTTGCTTTTAATGTCCTGTGTGAGCTTGGCATTTCATTCAGTACAAAATGTCACATTTTAGCAAACACCGGTGCTCAGTCACATGCAGTGAGGCTAAGTATGTAATGTATGTCTTGGCAGCAATATAGCCTATAGATAATTATCTCTTTTTTCTGCCCTTTATTTTCAGGATTTTCTGGTTGATATTAAAATCCATGTGTGCTGAGGGATGTGTAATGGTTGAAAGTATTTACTCTAACAACTGTACTCGGGTACAATTTCGAGGCACATTTTTCACCCCCGCCACTACATTTCAGTAGGAAATATCATATTTTCTCCTCCATTACATATATTTGACAACAAGGCAGATAACAGTAAGGACTGTGAAATTTTTATGAGTTTCAAGATTTCTATGATTGTTGTGTGATTTGCACTGTGGGGAAACAAGACTGTGCTCTCAGCTGCTGTTTTCAGCGAAAGAAAAAATAAAGGCTAGAGTATCTTAATTGCCAGTTTCCAAATACTGGTATTGGTGAAATGTGTAGAAATTAAGTTGTACACATCCCTGTGTAAGTTCTCTCTTTAGAGACAAACTTATCTTCATGTATCTGTCTGACAGCACACTGTCTTCTGACCGTGGTGTGGATATGCTTTGGCTAGAGACACAGGTGACATGTCGGTGCACGTTTTTGTAAAGGCTCTATGCTGCTCTGTGCTCACAGCAAGACTCTTGTGTGCCTTCATAACAGGCCAGTTAATCTTTAATCTTTTTAATTATACATTTAATGTGAACTTATTAGCAAGAGACCCCCACTGTCTTCACAGCCTGATGTTAAATGAGTTTCCAAAGTTGGAAGCTAAACTATTTTTGATTTTGGGCACTAGACGACAATGTTTGGAGCAGCACTGATTGGGTCATAGTTCCTGTCAGATGCCAGATGAGAATTTCTCACTCAGTGGCAATATCCTTCTGAAGAGGCTGTGGATCAGAGCCTCTGCGATCGGCCCCCTCAATTGTTGCTTCAAATGCAGATGTTGTTTTTATCCCATTCCACTGACAGCAAGATGACACCAGAGGACACTGTTGACATTGTTTTCATTCTAATCTGTTCCCAGCCATCACTATGCTCCAACTGTGTTTTTGCCAGGGTTTGGAAAGACAGATAATTAGGAATTTTGCCTCCAATGAATCCTGTTTGAATTTTCATGTTTTTATTCTCAATGCTTTCTTCAGTAAAACATCACAGCATGTCTCCCAAGTTGCTGCAAATGAATGTTATTTCAGTCTCGGAAGTGAATTTACAAGTGGTGATAATTTCAGAGATATCCATACTGATTGAATATTAGTACAATATCTTTAACCAATACTGTATATAATACCCATTGCTGTTGTATCATGCAACTTGCATGTGTGTGTCTGTACCCTCAAATCTCCTCCTCCCTCATTGTGCACCATGTGTGTGTGTTAGATCAGGCCCCTGAATGAGTGTTCACCCCGGGTGACCGGGTGTCCTGGATAGTAATCGACAATTCCCCAAGCTAGAGCACAGACTACTCTTTTGCAGTCTGCGCACAGCACATAACTATGCTCACCCACAGTGAATCCTACAGCAGTGGGACACAGAATGCAGGTGAGCAAAGCTGGCATACTTTCAACACATTCGAGAAAATTTTTCTATTTCATGCCCTCTTGGTAAGTTGGCAGACTTTTTGTTGCAGGATTAATTTGGGTTTTGAGATGCCACTGTTAAAGTTTACATGCTCCAATAACTCAACCTTAGGTAATTTGGAGGTAATGAGGTATGTGTATGCCTGTGAGTGTGACTGTGTGTGTGATAAAGTTTGCAGTGTGACTTTGTGTGTAATAATTGCCCCAGGCACTGTTCTCATCTCTGCTTGATTCTTTTCTTCAAAAGCAGAAGTTAATGAGAGTAAAATCTAATTATTTGCCTGTTTATCACCTGGACTTTGTTTTGTCAGTCTGTGCTATTTTTGGCCTTTCGCTGCACCTTCACAGCATTGTTTTTTAGTTTGCTGCTACATGGAGATTATTAAAATGTTTGAATTATAATTAATAGTGACAGTTAAAACAGATTGAATACTTAAAAGGATTGCCAGTGAAGCTGGAACTGGTTTAGAACATTGTATTTTTCCTGTCAACTTTGTCTTATTAATTGCTACACAGGCAATAATGTTTTTTGCCCTAATGGAGATTTTATCATTGTGACATTCAACATATTTTAAACTTTGAAAACATTTAAATATTCTGTTTTTGTGAATTGTGAAAGCAAAGATGAAATTGCAACACTTTCAGCTACATCACTGTAGGTCTGTATTTTTTTCTAATATTTTAATTAATATCTTTAAAATAAAGCAGCATGATGCAGACTTAAGATGTGGATTATCCATTTGTACTCTGCCTTAACAGTATCTTTAAGAAACTGCAGGTCAGCACTGCTTTTACGTTTTTTTTATGTTAGAGAAGCTTATGAATCAGTACTGATGCCATTGGATACTTTATACTGTTCATGAAAGTCTGGTTGTTACAGTAAATGCGATGCACGTTGTTGACTTGATGCTGCACTTAAAGTGTCTGTGATAGCAGGACTGCCTGATTTAGTGGCAGGGAAATTGTTGGTCTGCCTGAAAACAGCTTTATCTTTTATTGTTGACCTTAAGTGTTTTTTACTCTCTCCAATAGGACATGGGAACCATAAAGAAGACAGTCCATTTCTCAAGAGTGCTGATGCTGCCAGCAAGAAGAATGATTTCTATGACAGGAACCTGGCCTTGTTTGAGGTCTGTTATTTTTACTGCCTAATATTTCTGTGAGAGGATGGACTGAAATTAAATTCATTAATTTCACTTCTTCTTCCTCTCTCTCTTCAGGAAGAACTGGACATCCGGCCGAAGGTTTCCTCTCTGCTCAGCCGCTTGGTCAACTACACCAACATTACCCAGGGAGCCAAGGAGCATGAAGAGGAGGAGAGTACTGAGGCCTCACGTAGCAAAACCCCCAAGGTCAGGAGTCAGGGCACAGCTGAGGAACACTGTGTCCACTTGAGTCTTAATAACACTATTCTCCCCTTCTAGCTCTTTCTGTGCCTTGCTGACCGAGGTCTAGTTTTGTATTAAGACTTGTTGATTGAAGGCTTATGCCTTTGCACTCTCTGCAGTCAGACCGTGCTTGCGTAAGACCTGAATACATGCAAAGAGTGGATAACATGATTGAACGACCTTTAAAAAGTACATGAATCAATACTGATGATCAATACACTTGTTTCCTGAAATGTCATGCTCAATACTCTCCCCTCTCTCTTTACCCCCCTCCTTCTCTCCCTCTTTCCCCCTCTGTCAGTCTCCCAACATGGGCACTCTGATGGGAGTCTACCTACCGTGTCTCCAGAACATCTTTGGTGTCATTCTTTTTCTCAGACTGACATGGATCGTTGGGATGGCAGGCATCATGCAGTCCCTCCTGATTGTCCTCATGTGCTGCTCATGTGTTAGTATGCGGACACAAACTGTACACACACACACAGACATACAGACAGGGCTAACTCCACCATCAAGTGGGACATGAGACAGCTTTTATTGGCTAAATCAGTCGATAGAATTTGCATGGTTACATAAGCAGCAGCGTTCACTGCATTAACCCAAAGCATGTCAGTCTGACTTGTATTTTTGTCGCCTAAACCTTACATATTATGCTAAACATGTATGAGTATGTTATGTTAGACTTGTGTTAACTTCAGCTGTCATTTTGTTCAGTGGATGTTCCTGTGACATCGTGTACAAAAGTGTCCATGATGTCTATGTGATGTGTGCCCTTTCCCATATTATACTTTCCTCTTTCCTTTGCAGACAATGCTCACAGCCATATCAATGAGTGCCATTGCTACTAATGGTGTTGTTCCAGGTAATACTTGGGACCATGTCACATTTACTCTGCAACTACTTTTCCATTAGTGCCATACTTACAGTGGTAGCATATTTTTTCTAAGAATAGCTTAGAACCTTATGGATATTAATTCAATACATACCTGCTTTTCAAATAATTAGTTGCTGGTCCCTCAGATCCACTGTCTGCTCTTGAAAAATGTTATAATTCCCAATACAACTCCTTCCAGATGGGGGCAGCAGAAACCTACTGAATCTCCTGCTTGCAGTAGAGAGAGGTATTTCAAGAGGATTTCTGCATCCAACAGTTTGTTTTGTCTTTTGCAGCTGGAGGGGCATACTTCATGATATCTCGCTCACTTGGTCCAGAGTTTGGAGGAGCTGTGGGTTTGTGCTTCTACTTGGGCACCACCTTTGCTTCTGCCATGTACATACTTGGTGCCATCGAAATATTCCTGGTCAGTTTGTTTAAATATTATTCTGCAGGCCCTAAGTAACAGAGACAACCTATTACATACATTTTACACACAGTACTCTTGCATTAAATCTTGTGTTTTCTTTTTTTTTCCCCTTCAGAAATATCTGGTTCCTCAGGCAGCCATCTTTCACTCCACTGACCCCCTTGGGAGTGACAGTGCCATGCTGAACAATATGCGAGTCTACGGTTCTATCTGCCTCACTTTGATGGCAGTGGTGGTTTTTGTAGGAGTCAAATATGTCAACAAGCTGGCCTCTCTTTTCCTGACATGTGTTATTATCTCAATCGTTTCCATCTATGCCGGGGCAATCATATCTGCTAGTCATCCACCAGAATTCCCGTAAGTCTGTATGGCAATAAATTTAGCAGGGTTTGCTGGGAATTATAGAGATCTTAATCTGAGATAATTGGTTTAAATGAGAGGAGATGCTGATGATTTTGAATTGTTTGCATAACATAAAGAAAGAAATTATATATTTTTCTGTATGATTTCCTTTTTTTTTATAGTTTTTATTGTTATTGGGGATGATGATTGTGCCAGTTGTCTAAACAATGATGACTAACATTATTCTAAATTGTGTCTATTCGCTGTAGGATCTGCATGTTGGGTAACAGGACTTTGGTGAGAGATCGCTTTGATGTGTGTGCCAAGACTGTGATCGAGGGCAACATCACAGTGCCCAGTCAGCTGTGGGACAGGTTCTGTCTGCCGGGGAACATGAGCAGCGCTCAGTGTGATGACTACTTCATGCAGAACAATGTGACAGAAATCCAGGGCATCCCTGGATTGGGCAGTGGAATAATTAGAGGTAAAAACTGAATATTAATTATATTAATCAGAAAATGGAACCACCTGTATTTTGGAAATAAATTGTCAAAGAGATGTCCTGCTACATTAATGTCACCTTCCTGTAATGTTGGTTTGTTTCCAGTGCTCTAAGTATCTCTTCTCTCATTAGAAAACATGTGGGGCAACTACCTGCAGAAAGGAGAGATCCTAGAGAAAGCAGGGCTACACTCAGTGGATGCCCATGGTGCCATGGATAATTTTGGCATGTATGTGTCAGCTGACATCGCTACATCATTCACACTTCTGGTTGGGATCTTCTTCCCATCTGCCACAGGTATTAACAACATCCAGAACAAACAGGCAGCCCTGCTAAATCAACAGCTTTAATAGCACTCTCTTCTGTCTCAGTCAAATTACTCACTTGTGTTATGTCTCACCAATATAGCAATATAATAGTATGTTTGTCATAAATGGCCGATCTGTTAAACCTGTAATCTATACAATGTAGACCATATGACTTAGATATAATAATAAGACAGCCCTAATTTCTATGCAGTATGTACTCATAAAGTGCGTGTAGTTATTTTTACATAAGGTAATAAAAACAAATTTAATTTGCTTGCAGATGCAAAAAGACAAGGAAGCTTTAAACCTCTAATTGAGCCAGTAGGAGCACTATGTCCCATGTGTTTAGCTACTGACAATTTTTCTCTTGCAGGTATCATGGCAGGCTCCAACAGATCTGGTGATCTCCGGGATGCGCAGAAGTCCATCCCTGTGGGAACTATTTTAGCCATTACCACTACTTCACTTGTCTGTATCCTTTATTTCAGTGACTTCATTATTCTGCTCAGAATGGCAAAGGAAAAGAAATCAGATTAAGTTTTCGTGTTTCTGATGTTAACAGCTCCTTCACCCCTTGTATTCAGATCTAAGCTCTGTTGTCCTGTTTGGGGCTTGTATTGAAGGAGTTGTTTTAAGGGACAAGTAAGTTCATTAAATCCTACTGCAAGTTACAGTACTACTATGATCAGACTTCTTGGAATAGTAAACTTTAATAATGGCAAAAAATACTTGCAGGTTTGGGGATGCTGTCAGAAAAAACCTGGTGGTGGGGACTCTGTCTTGGCCGTCTCCATGGGTTATTGTCATTGGCTCCTTCTTCTCTACGGTTGGTGCAGGCCTGCAATCTCTCACTGGGGCCCCGCGACTTCTACAGGCTATTGCGAAGGACAACATCATCCCTTTCCTCAGGGTGGGAGCACCGGACACTGTTGATAATATATTAACCATTTCACATTCTGAAAGATCTTTACTCTCTGCAAGAAATGACTCATACAGGCCTGTTAACACATGGACACAACAGTTATGTCTAAAACATGGGATTATTTGAATATTCAGAAGAACTCTAAAAATACATGCAGTTGATTTGCTGGAATCATTTGCATGTGGTAATATATTCCTTGAAAACTTATTTGAATATGATATAAACAGTGATTTGCATTGCTGCATGTGAAGGTGCTGAGTCATTTTTTTTGTTTTAGGTGTTTGGTCATGGGAAGAGCAATGGGGAGCCTACATGGGCACTGCTGCTGACTGGTCTAATAGCAGAGTTGGGTATCCTTATTGCATCACTGGATATGGTGGCTCCTATCCTTTCCATGTAAGTTCACTCGGATATACCAAAAATATGGCATATGCTATGTATGTACTATACACACCTTGCACATTAATTCCCCTCAGGCATGTTGCGTACATGAGAGACAAAATTGCCTGTGTCTTTGCTCACCAGGTTCTTCTTGATGTGCTATCTCTTCGTGAACTTGGCCTGTGCAGTTCAGACTCTTTTACGTACCCCAAACTGGAGGCCACGATTTAGATATTACCACTGGTGAGTGCAGCTCTATCTCCATCATACTTGAACAGGTAGTGGGGACACACTATAGTTATTCTAGATTCTCCTCCAGTCAGAAATTGAAATCTCTTTGATTACATGACAATTAGACAAATCTGTTAGGTCTATGCTATAGTTGCTGTCAGGGAAGACTAAAGTAATTCATAATGCATTGTTGCAAATGTTACTGCTGTTGCTATGCAGAAATGTAATTTCAGACGTGTCTGTCACACCCACAGGGCTCTGTCCTTCCTTGGTATGAGTATGTGTCTGGCTTTAATGTTCATCTCCTCCTGGTACTACGCTATAGTGGCCATGGGCATTGCCGGGATGATCTACAAATACATTGAGTATCAGGGGTATGTCTGGAGTGAAATGCGTTTAACTTCCAGTGCATTCTCAGTGATTGGATAATGACATTTGGGTTTCTCTGAACAGAGCAGAGAAGGAGTGGGGCGATGGTATTAGAGGACTATCGCTCAGTGCTGCACGCTACGCCCTGCTGAGACTTGAGGTCGGACCCCCACACACCAAGAACTGGAGGTACAGCTACACCTACAAAAGATGCTCTGAAATGTTTCCATGCAAACATTCAGCATGGCTTTTGAACTGCATTTCTGGAGTCACGTGGCATGTAAGAATCAGATCATATGACAGATGTTTCACAATAACAAACAGTTGACTCAGTCAGTAGACTTGGGCACAGCTCATGTGTCTCATTGACGTTGTTGAAATTTAATAGCGACAACCTGCAAGTTTTGTCAGAATTTTACCAGTTTCATTTAAGATTTATTGTGTGGCACTGAAATAATGACTCAGAAGATTCTGTTCTATTCCCTCCATAAAAACAACTTCCAGAATGGGGTCACCAAACTTAAAGTATACAATGAGAAAGTTTCATCAGGCAAGTACGCATGAAAAACACTTTCGGGAAGCTGTGGCCTAAGGCTTCACTCCCTCATTTGTTCATTGGCATCATCCTTGCTAATCAGTTCCAGTAAGTTAGTGTGCCAACTGTTTGTGTTGTATACACTGTAATCACTCTCATGCTGCACTTCCTCGTCCCCAGTCAGTGGTACTGACACAACAGCTGCTCTTGAGGAAAGAATGGAATAGAGACAATACATCAATAAAATGTAGACAACACAGCCAAGTAAGCACCGTCTTGGTGGTTTAAAGAAGTTAAACCTGATCAACTTGGTAGGCGATACAATGACATTTGATAATGGGTTTCAAACACGTCCAAAAGCAAAAATCTCATTACAAGGGGTCTGTAGTCTAGTTTGAATCAGTCAAATGTGAAAAAGTTTAAGAATGACGAGTTAAGGTGACACACTAACTGTTGAGTCAGTGGCCTTCCCATGACCTTATTTCAACACAAATTAAAGGCCATTCAGTTTTTCTTGTATTAATAGATGAATATTTGCATGAGCACGAGTCTTTCTATAGAGGCATCAAATGAAAAAAAATCATTTTTTTCTCTGTACTGAGGTGACAGTGTTTGTAAATGCACATCTTTGACACAGGCCATTGTCTCTTATTGCATGTGATTCACTGCCCTACAGACCTCAGCTATTGGTGCTTCTGAAGCTGGATGAGGACCTCCATGTAAAATACCCTCGACTGCTCACCTTTGCATCGCAGCTGAAAGCAGGAAAAGGTCTCACCATTGTGGGCTCTGTCATCCAGGGCAACTTCCTGGACAGCTATGGGGAAATGCAGGCAGCTGAACAGGTAAATACATGTGGTATATGTTTCTGTATTGTACTATGTTGCTGACCATGTTGCTACAGTATGGATGAAAACCTTTTGTAATGGGAAAAGCTCAAAGAAACATACCAATTTGAATTTTTTCTGCATAACTAGATTAGGACAGGTGTAGAAATGTTTTGCTGCAGTAGGACATGGTGCAACTGAGCC
This sequence comes from Selene dorsalis, assembly GCA_900303245.1. Lineage (NCBI taxonomy): Eukaryota > Metazoa > Chordata > Actinopteri > Carangiformes > Carangidae > Selene > Selene dorsalis. The sequence goes on from OMNW01022911.1 coordinate 126,846, forward strand.
ATTTCAGATGAATTAAGGATTAGTTCAAGAAGATTGTTTATGATGTGATTTGTTGGCAAAGAATTAAATGTGAAGCAAAGTTTGCCACTGTGGGACAATAACTGTATTCTCAATTCACTTTGAGCTAAGCCAGTATTTGTGCATTATGTATCAGGACTTATCATTAGCGCTTGTGCTCTCTAGAAAGGTGCAGACAGTGAAACCTATATTAATTGTTGTTTTTTGCAATAGAAGTCCTTATGGTGTATTTCTGATCACAATATACTATAATTAGTTTCATCAGATGCAAGACAGAGGAACTGTCAAATTGTTTTTATTTCATTTCAGCTACTAAATATCCAATTACTACCTCCTAAATATCAGTCAATCACCTCTTATTCTGCCAGGCAATCAAGAATATGATGGAGATCGAGCGGGTGAAGGGTTTCTGCCAGGTCGTGGTAGCATCTAAAGTGCGTGAGGGTATTGTCCACCTGATCCAGTCCTGTGGTCTGGGTGGCATGAAGCACAATACTGTAGTCATGGGCTGGCCATATGGCTGGAGACAGAGTGAGGACCCTCGTGCCTGGAAGACTTTCATCAGTAAGTCTCAATGAAATACTATAAACATACAACATAGCTTAAAAGACCCATTCAGCATTTGCAGTATGGAAACACATTTAAGTGACTGGCACCAGCTCAGCTTTGATTGCATACTGGAATGAGTATGTGTTTCTGATTACAATCATTATTCTGAGCGTTTTACTATAGCAGCTTAAGGATTGGAAAAAGCTCATGTGAATATATTTGAATAATGAAATACAGTTTTCAACTAACACAGAACATACTGCAGCTGAATTCATTAACACACTATTCATTGATAAAGTACAGTTAATAATAGAAGCCACCTCTACACAGACACAGTCCGCTGCACCACAGCCGCCCATTTGGCCCTGATGGTGCCCAAGAACGTGTCTTTCTACCCAAGCAACCACGAACGCTTCACAGACGGGAACATTGACGTGTGGTGGATCGTCCATGATGGGGGGATGCTAATGCTGCTGCCTTTCCTGCTCAAACAGCATAAAGTGAGATGACACAGTTTACTGTCTATCTTCAAAATTTTAAAGTAACTTTATAATGTTTCAAACATTTTCTGCGTGTTCAGGTGTCATTAAAAAACAAACAAAAAAAACCCATTGATGAATAGTGGATGATTTTGACGGAAGTTTTCTGTGAGAGATTATGTTCACAATTATTCTATACTGCACATTGTAAAACGTGGCCATTTTGAACTGGTTTTGTTTGTGTTTTAGGTATGGAGAAAATGCAAGATGCGCATTTTTACCGTAGCCCAGATGGATGACAACAGTATCCAGATGAAGAAAGATCTTGCAACGTTCCTTTATCAGCTGAGAATAGAGGCTGAAGTGGAAGTGGTGGAGATGGTGAGAGTTCATATTACACATCTACAGTACTAATTTGGAAAAAAAAAGAATTGCATGCATGCAAGTTCCTAATGTTCAGAACAAACTCAGTAAAAACTTGACTCTGAAATATAAAATGCAGCTGAAACCACATGAACCATTGTTGTGTACTGAAACAAGCAGATTATTGTTTTCTTTTAGATGCATGTGGACTAAAAAATTTGCTTTCCTTATTCAGCCTGATAGGGGGGATAGAAATCAAATATTTGAACATAGATTCAACACATTGCACTGCTGTACTGTCCATGTTAACAGACAAGAATGTTTCATTTTCATCTAAGATTAAAATGATATTTCTGTTTCAGCATGACAGTGACATCTCAGCATACACGTATGAGCGGACGCTAATGATGGAGCAGAGGTCCCAGATGTTGAGGCAAATGAGGTTGTCCAGTGCAGAAAGACAAAGAGAGGTACCTTTTTATTTTTATTTTTTTTGCTTGAGGCATTATGCTATCGAGTTGTATGTCCAATTCTTGTGACCCGACACAAAATCACCTTGACTGAACTGATTAGACTTTGGTGGTTAAAGGTCAAAGGTCAATGTTGTGGTGCCAGTTTGAAGCTGTATTCTGATGACTGATTTGTAGTCTTACTCTGAGTCATCAGTTGCAGTTGTATTGGATTTTTACAAATTGGCACCAAAATTCACTGAGGCTGAAGGATGAACTGATTCGATTTTTGTGGTCTTGCAGGCCCAGCTGGTAAAAGACAGACACTCCTTGGTGCGTATGGGAAGTCTTTACTCAGATGAGGAGGAGGAAGTGGTGGAGGCTCCTCCAGAGAAGGTTCAGATGACATGGACAAGAGAGAAGTGTGAAGCTGAGAGGAGAAACAGGAACAATGCACCTGAGAACTTCAGAGAACTCATGAGCCTCAAACCGTGAGTTAGATGCTAAACCTTTCACCTGTCTCCCCTTTTTCACCCTGCGTGTTTCAGGGTCAGGGTCAGTTTCTCAGTTTTATAAAGTCAGAACTTGCTTTGTAAGAGTAGAAAAAAAGTTTTTATTTGTCTGTGTTGCTGTACCCCAGGGATCAGTCCAATGTGCGTCGAATGCATACAGCTGTGAAGCTGAATGAGGTAATAGTCAACAGGTCCCACGATGCTCGATTAGTGCTGCTGAACATGCCAGGACCACCACGAAACACAGATGGCGATGAAAACTGTATCCTTTGCCAATATGATCTGGTCTTTCTCAAAAATGTTTCAAAATTCTGTAGAAACTTGTGAGCTTCGCCACATGTGTGCCAGGTATTGTTTGCTTGGTTTTACTCACTTAACCTTTTCCTCAGATATGGAGTTTCTGGAAGTGTTGACTGAAGGACTGGAGAGAGTGCTGCTGGTGAGAGGTGGAGGTCGGGAGGTCATCACAATATACTCATGACCAATCAGGAGCTGCTACACAGGGTCCTCAGACTCAGCAGAATACATTCCACCAATGGACACAAAGCAGTGCCTTCTCTGCTGCCAGACAGGTGTTGATAGATGCATCAGTTTGACACCTTTTTTAGATTATGGACTTTTGAGTACAAAAGAGGTTTTATTCTATTCTTGTAGAATATTGCGTCACATTAGTCTACATATCTATACAGTTCATTCACGGCTTTGCCATTCGTTACAAATGAAAGGTGTTTATTTTTCTCCCTCAGAAACTCAATATTTGTGTCAGACTGTCAGAACTTATGTTAGCATTTTCTCACTGTAGGTACCAAATACCTCTTCATGTGTGGAAAATACACCTATATTTGACAATTTGGCAGACAGCACAATGGTTTTAATAATATGTTAGATTTTTATTCTACAACAACCTTTTGATTATTTTGGAAGCACATCTCTATTTATTTATTTATTTTTTTCAACACTTCCCCACTGCGGTAAAAGAAAATATCACTGTAGATAATAAACATAATTCTTGACGTTGGATGTGCTGCATTGGAAGAATTGGTGGCACAAAACCCAGTTTGTAAATGTGGATGCTAGAGATGTTTTTTCAAAAGAGATATAATTTATGATTTTTGGAAAGATATTTGTTTATTGATAAGAGAAAAAGATGTACATGAATGATCTTAGAATGACACTTTTCTTCAGACCTGAAAAGCTTATCTGCACACAAAAAGACTTATTTAAGTTAGTTCAAGTTATAATGCTTCAGATTTTCATAAAATAAACTCCACTTTATACAATTTATAGTTTACATTATTTCTGCAATAGCCACAAAGAGTATTCACATTCTGTACATACGTCTCACATCTGTGTGGTTAGGTTTAAGTTTAGTTCGTTTTCATTATTACTACTCTGCAATGTATCTGAATAAGTACCTCCTCGAGGAGTGTTGCCTGCAGTATTGAACCAAACTTGCTGTTACCACTAACCACAAGTGTCAGTAAATCAACCCAGCCTGAAACCTGAAATATTACAACTTTAAGAATTTGTTCTCTCAGCTACATGACACTATCAGATGACATTTAGTGTTTGTTTTTTTTAAGATTATTTTCTAGGAAGTTGAGTATAATAAGTATTTTAGGCCAGCAATACAGTATAGAAAACAACAGTTTCCTTTTATGATGACTAAATAATCTGTACAAGCCGAATGTTTTATATGTAAGGCATAATCCATGACAAGGTGTGCAGGTATTAAAAAACTAAACAGACTGCAAAGAATGTTCCTGGTATTCCCTTCACTTTGTTTTCATAAAATTGTCACTTGCCAGAAAAAAAAAGAAAAAATTAATTCATTAATTCTACTTTTGGCCAAAGACACTCTTTATATGGAGTCTTGGTGTTGGCAGTCTTTTAGTGAAGCAGGGAGTTTTCATTTATGAAGTGTCACAGCTGTCTGGTTGTCAGGAAATAATTTTTTATGGTCTAGATGTTGATAAAACATAACAATGAGCAAAGCAAATCCCATGATTGTTGCAGTCTATACAGTATTAGTCACGATACTTAAGAAGACAGGTTTTCACACTGTTGCTTCTGGTAACTTCTGTTTCAGGTAAAGCTGGTTATAATTATTTCTGTGTTCAGTGGGGAAAAAAGCACGGGCATGCCTCAGCTTGGCCATAAACTTGCACTATAATACACACTATCGTCTGTAAACATCCATAATATTTTATTTTGCTGTAAGATAAAATAAAATATTTGTTTATGATTTGCCATATGCTATGTTGTTTAAGTCTACGACATTATGATGTGATACTATCACAGCAATGGATAATTTTTGTGATATAAATATTAGGGTATTGCGGGGCACCATAATAGCGAACATTATACACAGGCACATTAACTAAACCATGTGTCTTCAGTATCCCTATCCTCTAATTGTTACATTTCTGGTCAACAATCGATAAAAAAAAATCCCCTCACAAGCAAACCCCCCTAAAAAAATACACACTGCAAACAAATTTAAAAGTGCTATCTCTGCACTTTTATTGTCAGTATGATTATTCTCCACCATGTCATAGAGATGATGTTAGTACAGTTATAACAAAGTCAGAAAGAAATTAAATATCAAATAAATACATTCAAAAAATAAATGGTAAAATGCCTTTCAGAAGAATGGTGATCTATATATAGAAGTTTGCTTCTTAACTACCTCTGAAATGCAGCTTCATGTTACATGCTTGTCTGCTGTTGTTAAGAAAGTGATTCCCCTGAAGTTATCTCCTCTGTGCTGTGAAGTGCTGTGCTGACCTACAAACAACTACAGCCAACTCATTAAGATCCTTATCTATATTGAAAATGAGGCACTTGAAAGGAAGGAAGTGCAACTTGAATTCTCAATATTCATTCAACTGATTATAAACAGATCTAAGAGCAGCATAACTGTGGTCAGGATAAGCAAACCTGGTGGTCTGTATTGGGCTGTGTTAGAGGAAATGCGGTCTAAGGACGGCCCCCGGGGGTGAGGACGCTGAAGGACCAGCCGGCAGGGGTTTTGGACCTCCTCTACAGGGATCTGGACTTCACTTGGCCGGTTTGAACTTAGCTCATTACGGACCTGGGGTTAAATACAGTGTAACAAAAGAGTGAAGCAATTAAAAAATTATTTAAAAAAAACAAATTTCATAGGATCAATAACACTGCTTTGTCTGTCTGTCTGAAACTGTTATTTTGAGCAACAGGAAAAGGCTAGTTTAGTTACAGGGCTGGTAAATAACCCGTAGGCCTATTCTATATTTGAAGCATATCTTTTACTTATTGTTTTCTACAGCTGTAACTCTCCTGAGACCATGTCATGGAGTTCAAATCCATTATCAGTTCCTACCCTTTATTTATCAGGGAAAACTGTTCTTAAAATATAAACATCGCTCCTCCAGCTCACCCGCTCAACCTCTTCGAACACTCGCAGGAAGTTCCTTCGAAGGACATCAGCCAACTCTTGTTCAGTCCAGTTCCTCTGCAGGAGTTCCTGGATTAGGGCAGGATACTTTGACACATCCTTTAGACCCTGAGGGAAGCTGTTACCAAAAAAAAAAAAAAATCAGTCAAACAAACACATTAATTCTTATATATCCATTTTGGAAGAGACATCACGGTGTTCTGGCAGTTTGATGTTACTTAATGCATTATTTATCATGATGAATAACTAATTACAGTAATAAACCCTTAGAACAACTTGTTTTGTGATGTTCCTATTTGGAATTGATTGTGCCTGTATGTAGGGAACAACACAAACAATTCCACAGCAGATCTACTGCAGCAGCTCTTTCTTTCTGCCTTTTAGCCGTACAAAGTTATTGATTTTTTTTTTTTACACAATTTTCAGTCTGCTGACAGCTGAGATGGCTAAATTGTTGATATTATGACAGGATAGCAAAAGCACAAAATTGATCTGGTTCAAGAAAAACCTCTGAAATATGTTGTCTGCTAGCAGCCAGAGCGTGGACCTGTCCAGCACTAGAGCTTTATTTGTTTTTTTTTGAGAGTATGTGTAAGGCCTGTTTCTCAAGATTAACACCCACACTGGTCATAGAACCCCAAGAAGCACTAAAGTAAAGTAAGCAAAGTGCAGTTGTGTAGATTTGTCTGCAAACTGTATGTCCATTGGCTTTTGTGCTTCCAGTTGACTGTATGTTGTTCTGACCAATGAAAATTCCTTACCTTACGGCACCTTCAAAGTCCCCTCCAATTCCTATTGACTCAGCTCCAATCACCTTCTTAATATGATCAAAATGATCTGTAAAAGCCATGTGGAACTTAGATGAATCATCTAAGTTATAAAAAACACAAAGTTCCAATTTACTCCATAAACAAAAAAAAAAGACTCCAATTGGGTGCCTCACCTGCCACATGAGAGATGTTAGCCTCGTCCTTGCAGGCAACAAAATTGCTGTGGAGATTCACCATGATCAATCCTCGGTTCTTTTTCTGAGATACAAAACACGTGTTATTAGCGTAACTACACAAAAAGACATAGTAAAGTGAAAAACAAAACAAAAAAAATGTATATACATTTTTCAGACTCAAACTCCTTCTCTTGTTTATATTTATTGTTTTTTATTGGCAGATGTAGTTAACATCAGGTTTTTACTTTTCTGTACCACACACCGGGAGTTCCAGTGAACTCATCAGCATGGCTGCACATGATCAGGCCAGAGTTGATAAAACTAGATAAATAGATAGACAGATAGATTGTGGTAATGACTTAGTGCTATCAACTGAATGAACTGAGGACAAGGACTAACAGATATTTGAAGAGATATCCCTAACCCTAAGGATTTTGGGGAAAAAACATCATGACCTTGTGTATGTGCCTCCACCAAATATGGCCACAATCTCAGACAGACAACCTGAAAACATAATGCCGCTGCTCCAGCGTTAGCCACAGTTGGAGGCACAATCCAAAAAGTAAAATCTACAGCTAAAAACAGTTTTGCTGAATGTGATAAATGAAACAGTTCTGCTGAGTGTACCTTCCCCAAATGTGTCTAACAAGCAGAGCACATTTCATGTTCTTTGTCAGAGGTATAAATAAAAATGATAATTGAAATAAATTAATCAGTGACTTGACTGATAAGATAGTCATTTAATCAAGCAACTAAGTGGGCAATTAATCACTCAGCAAATTGGCTTTCTCACCAGCTCGTGTAGCAGCCAGTCAGGTACGTTGCGGCCGTGGTTACAGATGGAGTAGGAGGATGAATGGCTAAAAATAACAGGAGCCCTGGAATGGTTCAACGCAGCCGAAGCAGTGTCCCAGGAAGTGTGGGAGACGTCCACTATCATTCCCAGTCTGTTCATCTCCTCCACCACCGCCTTGAAAACACATTCAAATACCACTATCAGCCAGTTACAGTACCACAGGAACAAAGAAAGTCAATTCAAGCGACAAAATCTGATGCTTAAACATACACGCATATAAACACTCGTGCAAATGGTAATCAAGGATGTCCTGCGTGTTGCTGTTGTTGAGAGGGTTAACGACACAGGACATGCACTATAATGGTGTAAAAAATGAGCTGTTTATATTGTAGAGCAGCATAGTTGCAATAAACAAATGTTGAAAAACCTTGCAAGTCCAATTTGGGTTACAGCGGTTTCCCTGTAAACATCCACTTGTCAAGAGAACATTCAGTATGCACACCATTACCCAACTTTAATAATAACAAGGTCAAATTTCTTCAGCACTGCCCATTAATGGAGTTCTTAAAAGTCGTCACGTCCTCAATATTTCACTTTGCTTTTGTTTAATTTATCACTACCACCACTATAGCAACCACAACTACCTCTGCTACTGTTACACCAATACCACAATGATCAAAATAACAATGAAAGTACCAGTAACCTACATTTTCCTTATGTCTATTTGGTCTTTCACCACCAGAATCTAATCAGTTCATCTTTGAGTCCAGGTGGATTTTTGTTCTAAGAAATTACTTAGATCGTGTGTTCATGAGAATGGGATAGATGGATGAACAGACAGAAAAACAACCTGAAAATATAATGCCATCAGCCCTGGATATCTTGGGTATGGAGGCATAAACGTCCTGCAAAAATCTACAAATTGTTTCATAGAGAGTGATAAATGAAACAAATCTCTAGTTAATATTACTGATGTTTAAGCTTACCTTCCCAAAATGTGTCAGGCTGTTATTCTCTCTTTGATAGACACTGTAAAGTTTTGAAGATGATTCAGCCCTGCATTGAAAAAAGAATTTTATCCATACAGTTTTTGAGAATCTTGTGTATGATGTATATGATGACATATAATTATAAAAAATAATATTGTGTAAAAAAAAAAAATCTCAATATTGTTGTATTTGGGACATCTGAACGGGTTTGCTGTATTTTTCATCTGACTGGGGCACATTCTGATAATGTGAAGTTTTGGAGAAGGTACAAATATGGGTTCATTTGCGTAAGAGAAACAAATATATACAAACATGTTCGACCTTTCCATTCAGTCAACCCAGTAAATAAACATGTTGTATTTCATTTACTCTCTTTAAAGTTCCACTTCCACAGCCAGCCAATTAATTTATATAATTAAACTGAATGAACAATGTGGGAGAAGAATTTTATTCTGTACAGTATTACATCATTTTAATACAATATTCAGGGTGATTCTCTTAATTACCAGGGTGTATTGCAGGTATGTGTGAGGGCCATGGAGCGGACTCCAAGTTGGTAATACATCCGCAGAGCTGGCAGACTGCTGTCAATGGAGTGACCCCCCTCAATACTTATCAGACATGCTATTTTCCGCCTCAGCTCAGCATTCTTCAGTTCTGCAGTGCAGACAGACACACATGGGTTAGGATTAAAGCCTCAAGTCAACAGCCAGTACAGTAGCTGTTTTAAGAGTGCATTTGTCATTAATTCAGATAAAAGCCAGTGAGATGTGCACAAAAATTTTGTTCCAAATCACTGAGTAACTATAAATTTTAATTTTTGGCCAAACATGTAATTAGGCAACTCTTGAAAAAGTATCAGTTTGTTTTTTGTGTTACTTGTTAGAACGAGTTTAACATCCCATTACTCACAAGTAATTAACTTCTCTTTTTTTTTGATGGGTGTGTTTCCATTGTCCAATAATTAATTTATTGTAATTGATAAATTCTTGTCCCTTTGATGTTTTGTACATACATACCCTGGGCAGATGTGACCAGCTCAAAGGCTTGGTACTCTGTGCACATGCGTCTGACCACATCTATCTGTTCCAGTGTGAGCCTCACAGCATCCTTGTCCTGGGCCCAACACATCACATAGACGGCAAACATCTGAAAAAGGGAGTGGGGAATGAAGTTAAGGAGATACATTTGAGTTAGGATCAAACTCTCCACAACACAAATTTAGTGACAGAGCCACAGTCTACCTTGAACAGGGTTACTCTAAGACACAATTCACACTCTTTTAGAGACAAAGACAATACCTGTGCCTGTACATGGCCTGCTTTGAGACGGGTGATGTCGGTGGCCACTTGGGTGAAATTATGCAGGTCAATTTGACTCAAGCTATTGCTGTGAAGTATCCTCAGCTGGAGAGCTAGGTCATTATGACTAACAGATGGAGAGAGAGATGGTATGAGCAAAATGCCAGGATGGTAAAGCATTTTAATATGATTCTATTCATTGATTTACAGTAAGTGTTTTGTGGAGGCAAAGATCCCTTACCCATCAATTAGAGGATATCTGGACATCAAGTCATGCACCCTCTCTCTCTCAGAGTATCCAGATATAAGAAGGCACAGAGAGGACAGTACCAACAGATGCCTGAGGGACTGTATAGAAAAGCTACTTAAAGCTTGTATTGAAGTTTTCCGAGAGGGCATATTCTGAAGAGAGAAAACACACCTGATTACAATATGAAAACGCACGCGCTTAGGTACAATATTACAAAGACAGGTAGAAATAAAACTTGGTAGGACTATCATCGTCTATATCAATACATATTCTACTCTAAATCCTACTTGAAATACACTTCTCTGGTGAGATTAACATGCCCCATGGTATGACAGGATCGTAGACAGAAGACACACTACTTTAAGACTGTTCGTAATTCAATTGGCAAATTGTGAAAATACCCACTGGATAGAAAACAAAACAAAACAACAAAAACAATTATGGATCCTAATTATCAGCAATAGATTTTATTATCAACATTACAGCGTGAAACAATTAACTCTACAGCACACAACAGACTTACCGGGAGGGTCGGTTAGAGAGTAACGTGTTTACCACTTTGTTGAACAACTGCATAAACACCTACGAACCTTCCAGCTCTGCGCCCCAGACAAATGCAGAGCAAATGCATTCAAACCTGGCAGCTCCAGTGGCTGCTGTGTTTACGTAAGTCGGAAAAACTAACAATTCGGACATTTGTGGACTTCCGCCTACTTGGTGCAGTTTCAGAGCAGTGTTGATTAATGTGTCTTGCAGGTTTCTGCTTCAGATGGACTTGATCATCTGTCATGCTGTCTTATCTCCCCTTTGTTTTTAAAACCTGGCTGTTTTTTATTTATTTATTTATTTTTAGCTGTGTTAGGCCTATTAGTGATAATTATAGGTCAAACAAATTACTCACCAGAAAACATAAGACTAGATAATCAAACAACACAACACGATAATCACAATTTTCAATTGTCTCATAGCTGTCATTCATAATTTTATTTTATTTGTGAAGTTATTTACCCGTATCGCCTGTCGGAGTTAAGAACTTCAGGAGCACTTGAAAGCACCGTTACGTCGGGGACTCGATGTCGCCATCTTCTGGCCAAATCGATACCTTAAAAGGCTCATGTCCTCATAACTGGTTGAAATGTCATCGGCGTTTTCTTCTTCTTCTTCTTTTTATTCACATTTGACACGTTTGATATGATGATATTCATTCAGGTCAGTCGGATATCATGTTGGTGTTCTGTAAAATAAGTGTCTCATCAGAAGATGTAGCCGGCTTGACAACAGCTTTACCTTCGAAAACACGTCTCCATTATAATGAAAATGCTTACACTGCACAACATGGCACACGGAAGTCAGGTGACACCATTGGCCAAGGAGACTTGTACATAATTACTTTGTTAATATTCTTCATACCCCCAATATAATATCGTGGGAATAATAATAATAAAAAATAAAAAAAAGGAAAAAATAAAACAACCCCTCATTTTTCCCCATGGGCTAACCGGGGCTAACCTATATTCGTCACTTCCGCCCACCGTACCTGCTTGACACATGGCGTTGCGAGTTTTTTTAGAAGAGTTAAAACCGGTTAAAGCTCTTCAACTGTTCCTTTTTAACAGCACGGAAACATGTTTTATTTAAGTTGAACCGAATTAGATTTGATAAGTCTAAAAATTCTCAAGACTGGGACGTAAGTTTAGGCTTCATTTGTTATCTTATCTGCACAACAACTGTGACCTGGTCCCTGAAACATGTCCGTCTTAGCTGTAAAAATGATGATTACAGCTACTGAGGACAGCTGACAAAAAATAGGAGCGATTTTAATTCTTATAACCACATAACCCCCCCCTTTTTTTTAAAACCTCAGTAAATACAGTAAAGCACCTGTGTTTTTGCAGGGAGCTGGTGGTGCCCTACTGTGTATCTGCTTCAGGAAACGTTTGGAGTGGACGCCTGGAGCACAGCAACAAACAAGACAGGAACAAGTTCTCCAGGTAAGAGTTAATTCACCATATCAGATATTGATTATTCTAAGCTTCCAAAAGGCAAGACAGGACACGAGCTGCTTTTAAATCGTCGTATTAGACTGATGCTGCAGATCTACAGAAGGCAACCCACCTTCAACAGGTTCTGGTGCAGTTTGCATGAGTTTGGTTCTTTAGTATTAAGCGGAAGAGTTGGTCTTAATAGTTTCTGAGAGCAGTGGTGGGAAAAGTGAATCCATTAGCTTCTAATGTTTTTTTTTTTATTGCTTGAGTAGTGCTTTGTTTTGAAGAGAGGAAAACGTTAGCCTGCGGTGCCTAAATGGTGTGTGTTGTGTGAGCTTTTAGGGCTTCATGTGATGCAAAACAATGTAGTCAACCATGTGGCCCGTGGTGTCTCATTTCCTTATGCATGGATAAGTGCATCCCAGTCATCACATCTGTTGCTCTAGTATTTGGTTGGAACAAACATGTGGGCTGTCTTGCATGCTCTGTAGTGAGCATCAATGCTGTATAAATGGAGTTCATTCTGATATCTGTTGACTTGTCCAAATACATGTGCTGTATGCTCTATCAAGTTTGAATGTGTGTTAGGTTGTCAGTTATTGTGTCCTAAACCTTGACCGCCTCTGTGCCTTTACAAGAGTAGGGGATCATTTCGGGAACCACTCACCCGGAGCAACCCCACAGTTAGATTACTTTGCTTTGCCTTAACAAGAATCATTCCTGGAAAGATGCAGCTGATACTGGGAACTGCACTTGACAAGCTGAAGGCACAAATACACACCATTGAATACATCATCTGCACTTACATTCTTTCAAACTTAAAATGTTCTCGTGCCTAATGAATCCAGGGCGGATTGTGCAAATGTGAATGGGTCTTGTGTTGATGGAGAGCATCAGGGTGCCACAAATGAATTTCAATTAATTTTAGTGGGAAGATGCAAAGCCTGATTCTGGGGTCCACCCACTGAGATTTGGCCTTGTAGCCTGTAATGAGGAGAGTGATTCGGCTCTGATTGGAGCACCCTACTGCTTCAATGGAGTAATCACAACTGTGTTGATATTACTCTACCAATGCTCTCACTGTGCGGAGTGGACCCCCAGCTGACACTGTTTGAATTCAAATTAACCAAATCATTTAGTCATATTGCCGACCTTGGCGTGGAGTGTGACTGGCAATACAAGAGATAAAAATCCCTCATGTTAAACTGAGTCTGCAGTTTGAAGAGGGAGCTTGAGCCATTTCTTATTAGTGTAGCTGGCTGTTGAACCCATTTTAAACAATGTGGTAGAAAGCATAAATTCAGGGGTTAGGGATCTATCCAGTAAACCACTTCAGAAAATCATCTTTGTAAACAGTGTTTTTCTTTAAAATCCCCAACGGAGCAGAGTGACGATAGCTTCCCAGAAAAGCACTTTGAAAAGAGCACAACTCAATTAGGTAATTCCACTGACCTCAGTTGTTTGTTGTGCTACATTTTGGATGACTGCAGAATTTGGACTTGAAGAGCAGTCTTTAAATTAGATGCAGAAAAAAACATTAAATAAAATAAATATTCAAAGTCAGGTGTTTTAATTAAAATGCTGAGATTATAAAATACAAATTAATAGGTAGTCAATATTTCA
>OMNW01022911.1:145654-159002 GCA_900303245.1 Selene dorsalis
TGGTATCTAAATAGTGTGAAAATGCAGAGAGGCAATGCATAAGAAATGTCAGCTGGAGAAAGTCTGTAGCCATTTCATTTATTATGTCAATCCAGTACAAGTGCATAGTGTTACTGTAAAAACTTGGCTCTTTTTTACACCACATTGTTCACCCATTATTCTGAGAAATGTCTATAGCGGAAGAGGAGGTAGTCTGTACTATACAATAGATATGGTGGGTGGGTAGGCCTATGGGCTGAAAGGGGAAGGAGTGTAGCACGTTGCCTTGGTTTCATATTTTGCAGGAACAGTGCAGTGTGATGCTCTGTCAAGCCAAGTTTTAATCCTTTTCTCCACTGTGTTGTGTGATGTTATGTTGTTATCTTAATGATAATCTGTGCTTGTATTTCTGCCCTAGGCATTTCTGTCAGGCGGGGTTGGTTTAGGGAGCTGTGCCTTATCAACAGCTTTGTCATTAAATCAGCTTTTTCTACAGACAAATTTCACTGCCGTTATTCTTATCAACAGATCAGCACACTGTGATTTTCTGTTCAGTCAGAGCTTTGCAAATTCAATGATGTATGAGTAACGCAGATGAAATACAAAACAAAATTTCCATCGGGGGAAAAAAAACCCAATTTATTTAATTTTATTTTCATGAGAGATAATAGTCAGACAAATAAAATTGGTATGTTTTGCATTTGTCATATCATTGATGGCTTTAAGCTGTTTTCATTGTATGTTCTCGGGTCTACCTTGTGTAAGACTACACTTAAGAACATGGAGGAATAGAGATGACTGTATGCTAATAAATTGTTTTCTCCACGAGCTGTAGAGAGTTTACTGCAACCAGGAATCTGGAACCTGTGCAATTCATGGCTTTTTCTTCTGTTGGTGTGAAATGGGATGTGAATGTGTTAAAGATTTTATAGCACGGTAGCACACATCACAGTTTTGTGGATGTGGGAGACCGTGTAAGACGTGCGGAGAAACACATCCCTTAAATTCTATATGTAGAGAGGCAAGCTTTTAGGTCCCAGTCAAACTGACCTCTGGAGGCTGGAAATGGTACTCAGTTCTTCTACAGAAGAAAGCACTGTTCTGTCTGAGTGAGCGTTCTGATTGTCTCAGCATTGTGCTTGAGTGGAGGACAGCGCCAAATGAACTCCTCTGATTCAATCCTCTCCACTGTTTGACACCGGTTCAGCCAGTCATTGAGGAGGGATGACTGAGACTCCTTCCCCCAAACACACTTTCTTACAGTGAGTGAAACTGCTGTATGGCAAAGGTCCAAGAGGTCTCTTGCATGCTTTTTGAGGGGCAGATTCGACACCCTCTTTCTCCTCCCACAGTGCACTGAGAGTCTCCGGAGGTTGATAACCTGGTTCCTGCGGATCCAGGGGGTCTTTGGAAAGAAGGATGCTGATGGAGGGCACAGTCCGGTGCACCGTCATCTCCGACGTCCCCCCTTCGGTGCTCTCCCACACCTCTTTGACCACCTTGTACTGAAGTTTAGTCAGCTGGTGCAGAGAGCCCACTTTTCGTTTCATGATCTCGGCACAGGTGATGGTCTTTGTGACCGCGCGGCCTGACCCGGTGAAAACCACCTGCCTCAGTCCACCACCACCGCTCACACCTCCGTCACTTACAGCTTTCTCTCCCTGCATCCGTGCCATGGCAAATCCCATTAAGTTGCGGATCTTACTTCCTTCCTTCACGCGCATCTCCAGCACCCCAGAGGCCAGTCCCGGAAAGGGACAGGGGCTGTCCTCCTCAGTTCGGCAGACTTTCTTGAACCCCTCCTGACCTAGTTTGAGTGCAGGGGGAGGGACTGGTAGCGGTGCTGGCTTCAGCGGGCTGGAAACATTGACCACTGCTGGCTGACCAGCGTTGCTGTAAGTTTGACCCTGGTAAACAGTGCAGGTCCCGGGGGTCACTCCATTCTCCATTTGGATTGGTCTGTTCACCTCCAGTCCTGGGTGGGGCCTGGCAATGTCTCTGGTCAGGTACTGGTTCTGGCCAGTGACCAGTCCACAGCCCGTGAACATTTCTGCTGTCCTCAATGCTCTGCTGCAGTGTTAGTCCAGACACACACTTGGAAACAGCTCAGCATCATTTTCTTATGTATGTGGCACTTTTCTCTCCCTCCAGTCAACAGCTGTAAAGTTTCAAGACTTCATATAAGAAATATTACCCACTCCCCAAGAGCACTATCAATGAAGTCTTTAATGCTCCCTCTCAGAAAGAGCTGGAGAAATAAGATAAACGCCTGGCTGGTGAATTAAGAACACTGTCGGGACCGTTCAAGATGTTCTTTAAAGAGCATCTCAATTTCAAACCACAAATGACTATTTGGAAAGTGCTCTGCAGACGGATAGAAATAACAAAAAAAATATATATATGCTCAGCTAAATTATCCTCTTCCGTCTTTGGTATTTCATACGGTGCTTTTAACCTTAATAACTGCGACAGTTACAGAGTACTTTGTAGATTTTTCTTCAACAAAACTTTTCTACAGAGAAACTAAAAGCTCAAATTAAGACTCCACCTTTTTCTTAGGGCTCCAGTCCAGCGTTGTTGGTTTTTATCTGATGATCATGTCGCTTTTAACTCAAAATTGAACTCTTGGCTTGTCCAGCTGTTACGGTCCACCTCCTGTTTTGGACTGTTGTTTGTTTTTCTCCAGCTTTAGCAGGTCTGCTTCTCCTCTCCTTGTTCTCATCTTGGCATCCTCTGAAGTTGAGGTCAGGGTTGCATGGAGGGCTGCACCTTGGGAGTCCTCCCTAGAGCTCTGTCTTGTCTCCAGTGATGCTCTGGGAAGTCTGTTCTGTTCCCCACAAAGAGACATAAGGGACAGGAGCTGCCTCACAAATGCTCACAGGAGGAGTGTCTGTGTGGCTGAGGGGGAGCATGAGGGAAAGGGGAGACAGCCCTCTTAAAGGCACAGGTCTTTTCATCTTTTAGATGAACACCCTCCCCTCCACAACTGAAGCCTGCCATCTGAGGAAAAAGAGGAGAGAAGGGCTACGGTGTCCCTTTAAAACCTAGAACGCAGATCCCCGGCAACTTTGTCAATCTCTTTAGAGGACGTTCGAGTGTTCAATGTACATGACTGATTAAACCTGAGTTCTGAAATAGAGACTCAGTCAACCTTTAAAAATGCATTTTCAGCTACGAAACAATGAATTAAATTAGCTCTGTTATAATTGAAAACATCCTTCAAAGAGCCACTGAAAGTCAGCAGCATTAAATTGCACTGTACTTAGCCTTTATCCTATTAGATGTTTGTGACCATTACAATTTACATAATGCAGCATTAATAGCTTCATTGTTGAAGCAATCAAGTGGCACGGTAAGAATGCCTGTCTCTTAACGCTTGGATTGTTATATAGTTACAAAGCTGGAGAGCCCTTGTGATCAAGGACACAAGGACCACAAAAAGCATAGAGGCATGACTTCCATGTTCAGGGTGCTGTATTAATAGTGACTGTCTTCATTAGTCTGCTGAATCTGTGCAGGTGAGGAGATGAGGCTGACAGGTGGGGTAATAAGCATCTTAATGGGCTTTCCATCACCAGTGGAGGGCGCTGGCTTGCTCCCTTCCGCACCGAGTCAGGCCCAGACAGCTGTAGCACTGCCCTGCTCAGCTCAGTCTCCTGGCCGACAGGTGGATTTGTTTTTGTGTGTGACTGACAGATGGGAGAATAGGTAAAGACAGCCCACTGAGGCTGAACCTATGAGGCCAGAAGAGAGAGGCAGACAAGTCCTAACTACTCTCTGCTCAGTGTATCCCGTGGTGCACAGTAGTACACATACAGTATAGACTCGCTGTGGCTGGGCTCAGTCCTTACTGTGAGGTTAATTCGCAGTGCCACGTGTATTATATTGGATCCCTATGGTAAAAATAAAGAAACACCCCACCACCCCCCCTACTCCAGGTAGCAAAGTGGGAACTGGATTAGAATGTCTTTTTATTAGCAGAGTTTGAAAGGAAAGAATCAACAGACTGATTAGATCCATACAATGATTAACTTTCTCTCTTTTCTTTTTTTTTTTTTTTTAATTCGTATGTACGGGGTGGGAGAGCTATTTATCTCTGGAAGCCTTCCAGACTCTGCAGGAGACGTAACAAATATCTTTCTTTTTCTTGGCTTTTGGTAAGCTAAAAAGAAGACGACAGAGAGGGAAGAGAGGGTGGGAGGGAGCGTCTGTAGCGCTCAACACCAAAGTGATCATTCTGTTGTTTGGGAGAAATTACCCTCATCAGTCATACAGAGATGCACAGCTGCCTAAGGGGATCTGGTAATGTTACTGCATAATAAACTGTGTTTGTGTGTGTGCACACGTTTGTGCGTTCGGAGTGAGCATGAGAGGAGGTTAGAAAGAAATGCAGGAGGGCAGGGGGTAAAAGAAGTCTGATTTAACCACAGAGAGGTTCGAATTGATGACAAAAACAGCTCCGTAATCATCCCCCCATACTGCATGACGTTGGCATGTCATTTATCGCTCCTCAGCTTAACTTGAAGAACTTATTTGCCGGTGGGAACGTGATAGATTAAGCAATTCAGCTTCTGAGCAAAAATACATGGTTCTAAGAAAATGTCTTCAGACACACATTCACAACATTTTGTGTCTTCATCAAAGACAGAACTGTTCTCCAGATGGCTAAATAAAACCACCAGGGCTGTGCAGAAGTGCCATGTATTGACTTTTTTTGAGCAGAGCTTTTTTTTTCCTTTAAGTGGCTTCATTTAATGATGGGTAGAGGCGGTGGTGCTCACGCTTGGTCACTCACTCCTTCACACCTCCTCCAGAGTTGGCCTCTGCTCCCGTAGCTCTCTAAGCACTTACTCCTCACTTTATCTGACCTTGGCTGGCATCTGTGACAGTCTAGGCATTCTCTCCTGCACGCTCACTTCCCCCTCTGTGTTCAGCAACCACCCTCAGCTCTCTCCCCAGCCCACCATAATTTAAGTAAAGAAAAACCATTTATTCTCAAAGACTGTGACAAATAGTAGTGGTTGTATCTTGCTTTTCTCTCTCTTTGCTACGTACTTCAGATGTCTGAAGTGGTTGCCTTTATGAATTGTGGGGCTGTGCCTTTGTTGTTTGTTGCAGCACTGCAGAGTCTAGTTGTAGAGGGGCTTGTTGTGCTGTTGTCAGGGCTGCACATAAGCACGGTGCCTCGCTGTGACAGCCGGTCGCTCACTTTACGTTAACCGCGAGTGTTTTCACGGTCATCAACCAATGGTGGCCTGGAGGCTGTCATTTCGCTCCGTGTGGAGCTCGCCCGCGGCTTGGTTCTGCCCCACAAACTCACAGCCGGCCCTGGTGGGGGGACAGAGCCACACACACACACACATGCATATGCACACACTCGCAGACACACACGCCCAGTGGATAGGCACACACGCACACAAAAAAACTATACGCTCAGCATAAGGCAGGCTGTTGGAGCAATTACAGAAACATGGCAGAACACGATGAAGCAGGCCCTACTATCAGAAGGGAAATAGAGTGAGCAGAGAAAAATGATGACGCCATTAATAACAGGGAGGCTCAGAGGCTCGCAGGGAGGTGGGGGTGGATGACCCTCTCTGTGATTTCCCTGTGACAGCACTTTGAGGTGCAAATGGTTGTGTTTGTATTAGATTTTTGGACGTTTAAATGGGCATGTTTTTGCTTCAAAGGCAAAATATATATATATATATATATATATATATATATGTGTGTGTGGGTGTATGTGTATTTCTGTGTGTGTGTGTGTATGTATGTATATATATATAACCACAGTGCGGTAATACACCAAATGATGCGTGAAGTGATGTTTTCCCGTCACTCACGTATCCATTATTTTGGTAAATGACAGGTCAGACCCCCTTATTCTCATTCTCTCTTTTTGGCTCTCTGTCTTGAGCTATTCGAACACATCTCTTCTCTTCCAGCCGCTGCTTTCCCCTCGGCACTGCAATGCAGATATGTCTCGCACAGTGGCAGGAAACTTTGAAGACGCTTGTGAAAGAGGAGCATGAGGGAATGGAGGGAAAGGCATGAAAGAGATAGAACCAAAGCTGGAAGAGGACAGAACTGGTGAGAATATATGCAATACTACCAGAGGTGATTAAAAAAAAAAAGTTTCTGAACTTGGAAACCCCAAGCATTATAAAAATGAAGTTGAAGCATATGGCAGATGACAGGAAAAAAAAAAAAAAAACAGGCATGGCAACTCGTGATTTATGAGACCTGTCGATGACAGTGATGTTTTTAGCTTCATCAACTACACAGCTTTACAAAGCACTACAACTGCACTACCTAACAAATGTTTTGATGTTTTCGAAGTAGCACAATGGTACAAATGAGTGGATTTTTTTTTTCAACATGAAATTGGATTGGGCAGAGCTGACCCCTGTTGATCTGTGTTTTAGGTGTTTTATTGCTCACCATTTGATTACCAGCAGTGCCTCTAATTTAAACTGGCAGCAGCAGTTGATAATACTGTTTGTGTTTGGCGCTTCTGTTTTGTCTGGCCTCAGGCTAAAAGTTAATGGACTTCATTTTTTGAAATTTTTTGATCAGTTATATCAAGAATTAATTGGCCATGTTGAAACAGATGCAAAAAAAGTAAATGAATGCCTTGGAGCAGGTATTCACTAATTCTGTAGCTTTCCTACTTGGCAGCCTAAGTGTGGTTAGTACATATTTGTAGACAAAGCAAGAGACATGGGTCACAGATGCAAGAGGAACTGCGTATGTACATGGTAAGCATCAATATCAAAGAGTACAGAAAGACAAAGCTTATGTTGATGGTGATGTGTTTGATGCTCTAAGGCAGTATGTTTTTATGAAACCTAGTAGACATATAGTGTACATTTAGTGTCATCATATTTATTTGCAAGTACCAGCCCATTTAATACAGGACACTTTTACATCCTTGTTTAGACTTGCGATTATATGCGTCTGATTCCCAGGCACTCTGGATTCACTTTTTGCCCATAATTTCAGGTTTTGAAGCATTGTTAACACTAGACTGCAGACACTATATGGATGTTTTAATGTCAGATTATTTTTCATCACACAAATACGTTCTGATACGTTTTACACAGGGCAGTCATTCAGTATGCGTTTAGTAATTATTCTTTTACAGTCTAGTTTTTATTCTTTCTGTAAGAGTCAGCTTTCTCTGTTGTTCAAATCAGCAGCACATGCTCAAGGGGCTCAAAGTAAATGATGCATGCATCCAGTGTTGCTGCTTATAATTCTATCTGATAGATACAAGCTTCCATGTTTATTGATCACTTTTTTGTGGACTGTTTGAGTTTCTTTTGTTGCAAACTAAACATTTTCTAGTGGTGCTGCATCCAACACGTTTAGCTGGTGAACCTGTGCTGCAGGAAGGGAAGGGAAGGGAAGGCAAATCTATTTGTATAGCATGTTGTCATATCACATCCACATCTTATCACAGTAATCATTCAATGAGCTTAACAGAAAAGTACAAAGATAAAAAGAAAGCAGAGGAGAAGACAGCACTTTTAGATTCTTTTTTAAGCCAGTTAAGGTTTGAGCAGATTTGATCTCCATTGGGAGCTGGTTCCAGCAGTGGGCTTAATGGCTAAAAGCCATTTCACCTGGTTTGGTTTTGACTCCGGGTTCCACTAAGTGACAAGGTCCTGCAGATCTTGGACCTTAACCCTCCCGTAACTCTAACTCCTAACCCCTAACCCTAACTCAACCCTAAGCTTGTATACAATCATGTGAAAAATTAGAACACATTTTGGACTCATCTGTCCAAAGAACATTGTTCCAGAAGTCCTGGACCTCGTGTTTCTCTTAGAGCTCTTTTAGAGAGCAAAGGGTTCCTCCTTGCCTCATCTCCCATACAAATGCAACATGTGCAGTCTCTTTCTGATTGTAGAGGCATGTACTTTCACATCAACAGTAGCGAGACCCTGCTGTAGGTCCCGTGATGACATTTTAGGGTTTACTGGAGACTTTTTTTTAGCATCTTGTGGTCTGCTCTCAGGGTGAACTTGCTCAGATGGTCAGACCTGGACATGTTGGCAGTTGTTTTGAATGTCCACTTGTAGACTATTTTCCAGACAGTGGAGTGGTTGATTTCTAAAAGTTTTGAGATCTTTTTAAATACCTTACCAGACTTATTAGCTGCTGCAATCTTTTTTTCTGAAGGCCTCAGACAGCTCTTGCGATCTCACCATGGTGTTCACTCTCACTTCAACGGTCAGGAGCACACCAAACTAAATTTCTGAGGTTTAAATCGAGCACGTCTCCTTCAAAATGGTGAGTAACAATGTTCAGATCATGTGCACCTGAGAGGATTCACCTGTGTGTGTGATTTTAGATATTTTAAATGGGAATAAATGTGGGGGTATCCTGACTTATTCCTCACCAAAAACTGTAAGTAAAGTAAAACTATAAGTAAAACTTCACTTTGCAACTTGACAAACTAAACTCAGTATCTGTTCTGAAACCTGAATAAGTTGCTGTCTAGCCTTATTTAGTAAACCAGTAAGGACTCCATTGCAGTAATAGAGTCTGAAAGATATGAAAGGCATGAATCACTTTCTCTTGATTCTCAGTCTTGATTAGACACAACCATATATCATATCATATCTCTGATGATAGCTATAAAATGCGTCTTTTTTTCATAGCTTTGATGTGGTCATTGAAACAAAGTGCAGAAGTGTCTGGATTTCTATTTTTGCAGGAGGGGCTAGATTACTGCAGTGTTAATTGATTCAGGGAAAGAGCCTTAAATAAGGGAGCTGTTCTCAACCTGCAAAAGTCTGGATTCTAGAGTATCAAGCAAGAAATGCAGGAATTGCAATGTATAGTGACCTCAGAAAATATGTTGCAAATCAGACCATCACAGTATGATAGATGTGACTTCTAAGGCAGTGTGTACTCCTCCAGATATGTGCTTGCGTTTTTCAAATTGGGTAAATGAGCAGCCTGCGCACAGGGAAGTCTAGTTCAAACCAAGTACAAATACAGCCCAGCCCGTTTAAGCCTGTAAGTGCACCTGCCCTTAGCCGTCCATCACTTATGATGCATAAGATGGTCTGATATAAATAGTAGCCACATAAACAGGTTTTTGAGGTATAATGATGTTTTCTAAAACAGGTTTTGAAAATTGCTATTCCACTCTATTCATTTTGGTTCTGTTAGGAAAAAAGAAAATTTCTGAATTATAATCTATTCACCCACTCATGAATGACTCCTTTGTTTTCCTTTTCATTGTTTACATGATACTATTTGCACCTTTGGATATTACTTTTTCTCCAACCTATTTATTGACCAATTTGTATCTTCCTTCTTTCAGTCCCAAAGCAGCCATTTAACAACACTGCATTCAATCAGTTGCCTCTGTACAACAAAATAAGGCAATGTAGGCTGTGGCTCTTTGTTCCCCCCAGTCTCTCGTAAACACCTTCCTGTCACTGAATTTCCAGATGGCCACGCTCCTCTGTATCCCACAGTTCATAGCTCTAAACTTCCTAGCGCACACATTTGCATTGGGTCACTGCTCACTCCGTCACGCTAGAGGAAGTGGAGCACTAATCCTACCCAGCATGCCTCCCTGGAAATGTTCTCTATGCAAATGATTGTTTTTACTTTAGTAGGTTGGTGAGAGATCCACAGTGAAAGTGGTTTGGTCGGAAACATGTGCATCCACTGATGTTGCTGGAACAGACGTCTGGCTAGCTGCAGCTCCTTTGGCTTGTGTCCTCCTTAGCAGACTTGGTTCAGGTGTCCTGGCTCGTGGTGGCTGTTAGGAAACACAACAGTGAACTTTAAAAGATTCGTTCTCGGGTTCACACCAGATATATCCTGTATTTAATTGCATCGGAGAGCAATCACTCTCTGCCCTACAAATCCTTGGTAAAGCTGTGCTTTACAATAGAGCCATAATTGCAGGAGTTTAATTGCCTGCCAATGCTCTTCTCCCACTGCCTGCTTGCATTGAAGAGCCCAATAATTAGAAACAGGGAGAAATTAGGTGGCAATTTTGTCTTGGCAATTATCATAATGCAAAAGAAGTGCCATTAGTATTGTTAGCCCCACAGTACATAATCCTTTGACACTGTCAAGTCCCCTCTCTTAGCTGCTGGGTACAACAACTCTTGATTTCCCTGTAGCCTTTGCACTCGCTCAGTCACTACTTTAGTCATCAGCTATCCAGGGCAGCCAGCACACTCTGAGTCAAACTAGCAGACTGAACACATCCATGCCCGGAGTGCTGGGAGGATTAGGAGCTACAGCATTAACAGTCTGTGTTTCCTTTAAAGGTATATAAATTGGGTGTTAATCCTCTTCCACCATGTCAACCATGAAATTGCGTTTGATATAACAGAAAAATTAATGCAGTCGACAGATATTGTATTGGCACCACAGTGGCAATTCATTTTGTTTCACTGGTTTTTCATTGTTGTGACTCCCAAGTTGTTATGTTCCCCTTTTTGAAAGTACATCTTGTAGTTTTAGCATATGGCCAGTTACAGTGGAATATTAAAAACAGAACTTATCTCCATCTAATTCATTGTAACTTTGACAAAATCTATTTTAGGCTCTGCATAATAAATGAATGTAGTACCATGTACTGTATATATTTTTCAGACACAGTTTTCACTATGTCTTTTATCTTTGCATAAAGCTAAAGAAAATGTGTGTTTTAGAGATGGCCTCACACAAACAAAACAAATTTCATTTAATAACATTTAGGTGATCACAAATAAATCTATTTTTTTGAGTAAGCAAAGTTAATTCAAGGTCAAACCTGCTATTTTCCATGATGCAGTGAATATTTAATGGTAATTCAGTGCAGATCTTTTGCTCCTTCATAGTCGAATGTCGTTAATCCATGTGTTTATGCCTTTAAGTGCCAGTGACAGACAGAGCTGTATCTCAGTAACCCACAGTTTTGGCCCTCTCTAACACTTGAAGGAATTGAATAAAATTTGGTACAAACATTTACTGTGACTCGAGGTTGAACTGGTTAAATTTTGGTGGTCAAAGGTCAAATTCCCAGTGACCTCATTATTTTTGGCCTTATGAACGCAGTCTTTACAGAGCTCCTCAAGGGAATCCACAAATGCACAAATGTCCACTTGGACTCAGTTGGACAACCTGAAAAGACTTTAGTCATCAAAGTTGAGGTCACAGTGACTTCCAAAAAACAAACCGGAAAAAAACCTTTATCTATTATTCAAGACTTCACACAGCAATTATGATTATAATTTAACCTAAAACTAGTCTGAGCCAAAACCGGAAGAAATAGTGAGTAGGTCTAATGTACCAAACTTTTACACATTTTAACCACAATGGTGAAACTGAAGTGTCCACTGTGCACTTGTGTTTAAGTTTATATGTTGGTGTCAGCATAAAACACAAACTATTATGGAAGCAGGGAGGGGCTTGTGCAAACCTTAAATTTATGATGGTTCATTTCTGAATTATTCCTTCCAGAATTCTTGTTGCTCAAGATATACAAGCTGAGGCCACACATGCAGTTGAGACAGAACGGTGGAGGTTTCAGTCACATTAATTGCCAGGACTTCATAAAATACTTCATAAGTACTTGTGTTGTGTGTGTGTGTGGACAATTTTGTAGGAATATTTGAACTTAACTGTTTTGTTCACTCTGCTGGTGCTTGGTGAGCTTGTTACACAGCCTTTTAGAAGGAATCACTGCTTCTCTTCTCTAGCCTTCAGTAGTTTGTAAAGACTTCTGCCTGAATTCTCTCAGAATCTGTTTGTGCAGTCTATTTCAAAGCTGCATTTATCCATTTTAGCAAGCGCCTTCAATGTGAATGCACAATAGCAGAAACTGACTGTTATGTTTTCTACCAAAGGGGGGAGGTAACCTTAGCTATGCATACAGTGACATGTGCACATCTTTTCCTTCATGGCAGCAGCAGCAGCTGATCCGGCTTTTGTTGATTTTAGACTCTGCATGGCAGGTGTAGACTACTACAGTGTGTAAATGACATCGCAGTGATTACTTATTTGTGTTGGATTGGAATTTTTATTTTGTTTGATATCTAAGAAGGGATTTTTGTCTCATCAGTTCTGTATTGAACAGGCACTGCCATATCCTTCCTGAAACTAAGTCAGACAAATACACTATTAGATTGTTAGATCCTACAATATAGTAAACAAAACTGAAGTATGGTTTAGAATTTATGAATATATACCATTATGGTATTTAAAAATGTGATTAAATTTCTTTAAGTTTGATCCACACACGTAAACCTAGATTTCCTAGATTTCAATCCATAATAACTAGGGACACAGCGGCACAGATGAGAGCATGTATACTATATGAACCGTTTCCTGTTGCCTCCTGAGCTAAATGTGTTGTATGAGGCAGTTTAGTAGCAGGGTGTTATCTCTGTGTAGAAAACAAGAGGTACTAATACATGCCTGAATAATGAAGAGAAAATGACTTTGGGAATCAGGAAGTCCTTCACCATTAATGTTCAACAACTCTCAGTGGCACTCAAGCAATCAAGCAATGGGATTTACAAAAGATTTTAATTTGGATGCATTATCCAAACTCCTCACAGACCAAAAGGCAGGCAATTGCTCCAACAAAAGATATGCACTGATAAGTTTGAAGGTCAACAAGCTGCTGCAGTGGAGATATCAGCAGCTGGTCTGTACCACACGTGCCCAGCCATGGTAAAATACAGACACCCTTAATGTATACATACACATTAGAGGGTGACCAGGTGGCATAAACACTATCAAACACTAAAACTGAGTGTACAATTAGCCTTTTTCACTCCTCATCAAAGTTTATGGCCAGTAAAATGCTCCTGTTTCATCACACATTTGAAAGTCACACGGAGCACAGCTTACAAATTCCAAATGCCATGAAGGAGAACAGCTAATGAGGGCCTATGTAGAGAATAAAAGGGGGATTAATGAACAACACGGTTTGAAGAGGCTAGGCAGCCCTCTCCCAAACCCTTTACAGTGTATGCATATACTAGGTGGGAATATTCTGAGGCTTTCACACGTTGCCACAGTATTGAATGGTGTGTGCCGCGCTTGGAGGAGCATTCTGCTGATGGAATCAAAACCCCTTTCACAGATTCAAATGAGGTGCACTCAGCTGTGATTGGTATTGGAAAAGCATTTGTCGGAACAGAGGCTCACAGAAGGCTTCTTAAATACAAGGCAATCACAGTGTCTAACGCAGAGACGAGGCGAGAGGTGTGCCCGGACTGCAGAGTGGAAAACAGGACAAAGGATTATGATGGTAATAAGCAGTAAACCAAAACAAAGTCATCCCCTGATCCCTCATTCTCTCTCCCTCTCTCTCCCTCTGTCTCTCCCTATCTCTCTCTCC
>OMNW01022917.1:1853-19727 GCA_900303245.1 Selene dorsalis
CGACTCTCATCTCAGCACTTTGTCTTCGATACTGAGCTGTTAACCTCACATATACTGAGCAATCACGCATGATTGCTCTTCGACCCTTTAAAACTGAGGCAGTGTTTAAGTACAACCTTATTTTCTCAATGCCAAGCAAAGCCAATTCTGTTTTATTCACACAGCACTGAAAAACAAAGTTATCTCAGGACGGTTGTTTTAATATTATTTACAGGGCTCAACATCCCTCCATGAGCAGAAAAAACTTCCTCAAACAGGTATAAACCTCAAGCAGACTCAGACTCATAATGGGTCAACCAGTTGGTTTGAGAGAGGGAGGAAGGGAGCTGGAGGAAACAGAACATAGTGCAATGTCTGTATAATAATAATAATAATAATTGCAGCAGTTGGTCTGCAGTCACACATCCAGACTCTACAGCTCCAGAGGCAAAGAGAGGAGAGAAATTAGAAAGCATGGAACTATGAAAGAAAAGGAGTAAGTTCGTGACATTTTAATGGGATGTGAGTGTGTACAGATGGAGAGGGAGAAGTGGAAAGAGGAGCTCAGTGCATCATGTGAAGTCCCACAGGCTATCTAAGCCTGTAGCAACTTGACTAAGGGATGTCTCAGGCAAGCCTGAGCCAGCCTTACCTATACAAAGGGTTTTTAGGCTACTATTACTCATGGAAATGGTATCTGCCTCCTGGATCCAAACTGGGAGCTGGGTCCAGGAGAAGAGTGTCAGAGCTCAAGGTAGCTCTGCCTCCTATTCCACTCTTGGAAACTTGAGGAACCACAGTCAAACCTTGCATTCAGGGAGCACAGTATTCTAGGGTAGCATGGTCATGTGAGATAAGAGATGATGGTGCCTGATCATTAAAAGATCTGTAAGCGAAATGGAGGATTTTAAACTGTTAATGTGATGTTGTGAATGTAATGCATTCTTTTGTTTCCTTATGTGTCTAACTGAGTCTAACCTTATGTATATGAAAACATCATGTTTTATGGGGATCTCATGGCCATACCCTGATTAAGTGTAATAACTTCAGGGTTGTCTGACCTAGCCAACCAATTGTTTTTAAGTGGCTTCACTGATAGATATAATTTGGTATCATCTGCATAACAGTGGAAGTTGAAATGAAATATTTTCTGAAATACTGCCTAAACAAAATGTATGTCAGGTAAAAAAAAAACTGGTCTAAACACAGACCCTTGAACAGAACCAAGACAGATTCTTCATATCTAGTAAAGAAGAGCTAAGTGTGATATTATGGGACGTATGAGACCTGTTGATGGTTTAGATTGCTGAATCTCGTTGATGGAGGTTGATAGCGGAGAAACGGTGTAATGTATAGATAAGGGGTTACAGCTGTTTCCAAGGTTCCTGCATTTGAGAATAAATCCGTGTCAGTTGAGGGCAAGACATAGTGAATTCTGTCTGTGGAAATCAAGTTAAAATTGTATCATTAAAGAAGCTTATGAAGTCGTTACTACTGAGAGCTACAGGGCTGTGTGGATCAATAGCCAACTACAGAGCTGAAAAGAAACCTGGGGCTGTTTTTATTTCCCTCTATCAATGATGAGTAATAGGCTCCTCTAGCAGTATACAGGGACTTCTATAGGTTTTAAGACGATCTCACTGGACTAAGCAAGATTATTCCAGTTTGGTGAAAGGCTGCATTTGTTTGGGTTTTCACAGTGTTTACTCTGATCTGGGAGTGAAACCATGTAACTAACCTCGTTTTTATGTGCTTTTTTGTAAGTGGCAGTCTAGTGCAGGGTCTTTCTTATCAAACCTGCAGCGCTATCAACAATTGTCAATGTGAGGAGGGTCTAAAGTAAGCTTCGGAGTTAGCCCCGTTTGGGCGAAAAATGGAATTGAATTAAATGCTGATGGAAACACTTCCACAACTTTCGCTGAAGCACAATCAAATAGATAGATACCAACTGAAGACATTTTTATCTGATGGCATGGAATCAAATAATAGGACTTCAGAAGTATTTAGATAATAGTCTAATAAAAGAGATTTCTGTAAGAAGGACATTATTAATGTTTGGTTTTGGTGCCGTAAGTCAGAACCGGATTGAGGGTGTGGTTAATACAGTGAGAGAAGTTAACTGAGTCTAATAATAGAGTAAATGCAAAACTACCATTGTCAGCAGCCATATGTATATGAAAATCACCTGCTGTGATTTCTTTACCCGTTGAAGGGTAACTTAATAAAAAACCTTGAGAAATCCAGTAAAAGTTCTGAGAATTTCAATACAATGAACAAAGGAAATGTACAGGACAGAGATATGAAGAAGATTGAAGAACCAATTCATCTAAGTAAACCATGTTTTAAACCAGCTCCAATTCTACTAATCAACTTCCTGTTGCTTTTTTCCTCTTCTCAATCCAATGACAACTTGGAGTAGACCCCTCCAGGAGACAGTGTTATCTTTGCTGTGCAGACACCCACCAAGAGAAAGGAGAGGAAAGCAGTTAATGAGGGAATTTAAACTTACTGAAAACAACTTTGGTGCCACATTCTTAACATAGTTTATTCCTGAGGATCTATTTAATTTAAATAAGCTGTTTATGGAATTGTTTTCCACAATAACGATTGATTGTGGAAGTTATATAAAATACATAAATAGGACATTTCAATGAATGCTTTTAAAGTATTTTCCAAAGTATAACTTCAGAGCAACACATTGCTCTCTGTGGGTTTTGAGGATGCTGCTAAATACACTTGAAAGTACTGTAACTTATCATATCTGTTATAAGTGTCTGTGTGAGGCTGTAGATCAATGATGCATCCCAACAGAAAGTGTTGGTGTCCTAGACATGGAGCTGATCAGCCTCACTGGCTAACTCTGGCTTACTTACAGTTTCTTTTAAATGCCGTTGATTAGTGTTGCATTATCCCTGTCAAATAAACTAATAAATAAATGTACAGTCCAGTGCTTTACACTCCATGTTTCTGGGTGGAAGAGAGTCAACTGTCATTGATTTATCTGCTGCTGGAGGCAGAAGTTTCTCTATAACTCACATCAAACATAAATGAAGCAGTAAGAGTCACTGCAAGAATGTCATCTACTGTAAATGTCATGCTGTCATCCCCTGTGCCTCAGACCTGCTGTGTGAAAAACGTCATTAGCGTACAGTATGAATAAAAAAGTTTTTTAAATGCGGAAACTGATAATATGATAATCAGAAATAGAAACAGATATAAATATCAGATTAAAAAAGGAAGATTACGATGATGTTCACAGAAACCACCAGTTCTGTTATTTAATTATTTTGTCTGCTTGTTCATTTTTATTTTCTATTTTAGAATCAAACATTGTCGTTTTTTTTCATTAATCACATAGTTTGTGGTTCCTCCTGCCACTTCTGGGGCTTCTGTCTACACAGGATCAGTTGGGATGAATGTGGAAAACATTCTTCATTATCATCACATTTTATTGTTAATTCATGGTAGTTGGATATAGTCATTGTGTCCCTACTGACACAGTTTTCTTTGTGTTTCCTATGAAAGGTTAATGTAGTCCCTGCACACCCACACGGTCACCTGGTTCCTGTTGTTACCCACAGTTCTGTCAAGAATCCTTTTGTATCTGAGAACACTCCGCCTACACACACACACACACTCTAACACATCACACTCTCACCAAACTGTAGTACTCTATATTAGCACATCTGCCTTGCACTAACTGCTCCCTCAGCGTAAGGTTTTAGTTTCATAAAAAAAGGGGTATGAAAATTCCAAAACACACAAACTAATGACCACTCACTCACACATACCTCATCCACACTCATTGTCAGACTGACCAGGAGTGCAGGGACTTGCTAGTGCTCATCGATGACTGCAGCCTCTGCATGGGAAAGATATGATTAGCAAAACTAAACACTTCCCCAGACTCATGATGATGTTGACATCCTTCATTATGCACATCTGCACAGAAATTAGTCTTAGAAACTGAGCTGAGAGGCCGAGCCGATTTGTAATGTGTGTCGTCGGAAGACAAAAGGTTCAGAGACCCAAGCCGAAACACAGCGAGCTCTGCAGCTTTTGAGATGTGCTCAAACGTCCACAGCCTGTGATGAGGTTAATAGTGAGATGTGTTGGATCAGTGGCCAGAAATTTAAAACATGAAATCAGGAATCTGTTGTTGCAAAACACTTTTATTTACACATATACATTCAAATATGATATTATATATTTTTATCTCAGTTATCATTGCATTGTTCTTATATTGAAAATATCAAATATTCACAATGTAGTAACTGGTAAATTAAGAAGTGCACCTGTTAACAGAAAGCAGGATTAACCAGATTAACCAATCAGATGATTGGCGTCATTTTTAAAATTCATTTTAAAAAATTTAACAGGGAGAGTAATAGCTGTTGTTAATTATCTTCCCCTCTATCCCTGTCATTGGGTACATGTACTGTACACTATATAGTCAATATCAAACACAGCTTCAACTGTTATGTAATTGATGTAATTGATAGTATCCATCAATTAGCTAAAGACATAGAGGTATACAGTCGAAAATCAACACAACATGCAAACAAATTCTCAGTTGCCAAGAAATGACTGCAGCTCAGGGTCACATATAACAGTACTTTTCCTTTGTTGTGAAGGAATTTATGTCTGGAGCTACTTTGATTTCAGTAGGCGATGTGCTACAGAGTTGGCATGTCAAAGCTGACTGTCCATCTTTAGATCTATGATGTGGTATTTTAAAGTTAGTGCTATAGATGCTCACCCTGAAGTAAGGTGGTGAATGGAAAAAAAAAAAGACATCAATGGAGCTCCATTACTACAATTCACCATGGCAACAAGCACCATTCTCATCCAGTAGAGCTAGAAGTGTGACAGTGTTGCATTTAAAAACATAGATTATGACTTTGTGTTGTACCCAACTTTTTTCATACACGTACAAAATTGCACATGTCCAGAGTTCATCATCAAACCTCACTCACAGTGACATTTATGGTTTAAATCATTGCATTGAACCCCAAACTGGACCTTTTGTTAGAGTGCACCATCATGTTAGTTATGGGTTGTAGAGCATGAAGTTGGACGGGCAGAATGGAAACAGGCTGGCTTCAAACACCGACCTCTGAGCACCAGATGGCTGCTCATGAAGCTAGCCACAGCATGTAGCGATCATGTTGTGGCAGGGATTTGATGTGACACACTCACACACACATACACGTACATTACACATTACCGCACAGTGGCTACAGTGACATGGAAATGGTTTAATGCTGCCCTGTGGCCCTAAGGTGAGAGGGCTAACACAGCAGGTTGCTGCACACCAGCGATAACAGCACACGCGCGTCATAACCTATTCCAGGACTCCCACCTCACACTCACTGCTGCCCAGGAGTGTCCTCAGCTCACAAGGTCTTTTCATCTGTTTGAATCTACACTTTCAAGTCCGAAACTTTGTCGAAGTCATTTTACTTCATTAGGTACAGTCGTAAAAAAAAATGAAAACGAGGAGGGAAGGGAAAGGAAAATGTGTTCGAAGGTCACAGTAAGTCATCTAAAATACTACAGCTAGCTTACAGATAGAGGAACACACACTCTGAATACATGCCATATATGTTGATGAATGTGTTGAAATGAAGGTACATATGTACAAATTGTAGAGACACTCCAATCTTCTGCCCAAAGGTAGAGACACTCCAATCTTTCTGCTAATAGGAAACAAATAGATATTTAAGGTTACACATAAACATAAGACAATAAATCTAACTTTTAGGGGTGTCCTCAACTATTATTTTCATAATGGAATCTGATTGGTCAGATTTTGCCTTCAGTCAACTAGTCGTCGAATCATGTTGTTTTTTCCCTCATTTATTCACAATTTCATTTGTGTTTTTACTGCTCCAGAGAAAAGAGCTAAAACATCCAAAAAGAAAGAAAATAGAAAGTAAGTGTAAAAAAAAAGAAAAGGAAAATATGAGACTTGACAACAAATAAACCCAATTCTAATCCAGGCCCTACATCCACCCCCAACCCACTCTCACTCTGTGGGCATAGTAGTGTTGAGGGTTCACCTCTCCAGACTAATAACCCTCAAGTGGGAGTGGGTTATAAAACTCTCTAACACCAAGTAGTGTTGATGCAGTCTCCCATCTCTTTGAGACTGCTGAAATACTACAAACCTACAAATGTGAGTACCATGTGTTTTTTTAGCAAAGGATAAGTTATGATATGTGTCATTATGTGTGTGTTTTTAATTATCAATGTGTATATTTATCTAACTTGATCATTTGCTTGGAAATAGGTTTTTATCTGGTACTTTATCTATTGCAACCTCCCAGTGTAAATTGTTTTACATATTTTTTGAGATACTTGGGTTTACCAATGAATAAATTCCTATTACCCTCCCTCCTTTCAAAGAGACCCCATCTCTGGGTGAGAGGGTGCAGGGGCCTTAATTGCAGTCTGGCCCTCACTCCACTGCCATAGCTCAGACTTTTAACTTCTAATGGGAGAAACTGGACAACATGGAAACAACAGGGTTAAAAAAAAGGTCAGCTGTCACTCACAGCTAACTAAATTAACTCACTGTTTGATTTTTCCCATTGCATGAAAAGAAAAGTTGGCTTTAGAAAACTCATGCGGTTGTATGGTTTGTTTTGGGTTCGATCCCACTGATCTCTCAGGCAAACAGTCAACAGATGGAGACGTTAATATGCTGAAAATATATCACATCGGAGACGTGAAGTTCAGTCTCAAGACATGAATGTGTTATCAGTGAGCAGAAACAGTCATTCTGTGTTGTAGTTGTTATTGTTGTGTGTGTGTGTGTCTGCATGTGTGTCACAATTAGGAGGCTGAAAAGCTGTTTTGGCAGAGGAGAAGACGGTGAGGTGGCAGTTATAGTGAAAGAGACGGAGAGCTGTGAAAGACAAGCCAGGAGAGGAGGCGGAGAGGGAAAAGGCAGATTAATGGCGTCATTAAAAGGCGGGCGCTGGGCAGTCAGGATGCCTCGTGCTACTTTTTAACACACTCGGAACGACTTCAGGGTCATTTTTCAACACGCGGACAGGTCGATGAGCTTAACCAAGTGGAGAGTCTAAACAGAACCATAACACGCTTTAATAACGCTGTAGCATAGCCTGCACTGTGAAAAATGTTGCAAAAGGGGATTGCCAAGTTCATTAAAGAGCCATGCCAAGATGTGTAGGGTGTGTGCGTGTGTGTGTGTGTGTGTGAGAGAGAAAGAGAGAGAGAGAGAGAGAGAGAGGAAAGTGAGATTTCAGCTGAAGTATTAGATCAATAGCTGAGCAGCAGAGAGACCAGAGGAAACTCCTCCTGATTCTCTTCAAAGCCTTCTTCATTATGCATGTGCAGCAATTACCTGACGTCTGTGAGGAAACGTACCGTGCCAAATGACACTCTGATTAGTTACCGCAATCACAGGGTCAGAGTGACAGCTCCACTCGGCTCGGCTGCCTGCAGACACACACAAGCCTGGCTTAATAACGTGGGGCGATCCTCGCTTGTTATCTGCTGATATACAATACAGTATTGTATGTATTTGCTGTAATTACTGTCCTCTCATTTCTTCTTCTTCTTCTCCTCCAGATTGTTAGGCAGTGTAAAAGCTGTGAGGGTAAAGATTAACTGCAGCAAAAGACCCACCGGGCCTGAGCCACATTTTGCATTGAATGGATTAAGGTTTTCCAAAGTGGCCTTTCTCTTTTTTTGCATTTACAGAATGATTGTGAACATACATTTCCATTGTTTTTAACAGGATCTTATGGTCTTTCAAGACCATTACTGTATTCATTGCCAGTATTCATCATGTGGCTTGATATTTACATTATTACTCAGTTAAAAAGAAGTATAATTTTATATAAATCAGGGGCTGAGGGCATGAGTTTTGTGTCACCTGGAAATACATCATCATTTGTTCTAATGCTTGACATTACTTTAAGAATAAAACAGAACGTACTCTAAAACTGACTCCACTTTAAAGTAAAAATGAAAAACAAACCAAAAAAAACAACAAGAACAAAATAAAAATCAAACGCAAGGCAAACAGCATTATTGTGACAGTCTGCTCCACAAATTCACATCACAGTACCTGACCCTGAAAATCTCTGTTGTCTTTTGTCTGTGCTGTGGTTGACTGTCTGGCAGCAGTAATTCGCTGAGATAACATGTCACAATAGTCTGGCACTCTTTACATTGTGCTGTCTGTGAAATCCCTGACCCAGAAAATGTCAGACGTTTCTCAGTAAACGAGAACAGCACAACCAAATCCAGGAGAGTGGAGGCCACTAACCTTTGCTTTCCACTGTGTGGAGTTCCTCATTATTTCTGTCACAAGTTTTCTCTCACAACAACATTTGCTCTTTCTCCTTTGATCTGGGTTGGCAGCTGTGATAGATCTCCTACATAACTACATACAACAATACAACTATACAACATACAACCATATGAATTGGAGGACATGGACGTGCAAGGTTTAGTACATTTATTTGTTTATAATATAGATATATCATGTTCTGTTAATTTTCCTAATAAGTAAATACAGTATTGTTGTCTATATTCCATGTTTAAGTGATGCTGTCACTAAATAAAAGGTTTATTTATCACATTAATATTCTATTAATGTGATGAATAAATAATAATGAAGGACAGACTCAGCAACAGCCAGCGATACAGAGCAAAAAAAAAAAAAAATGCTATCACACGGTTCTTGTGGCTTCAACTAAAAGGAAAAGCACAGTGATTAGACTTAATCAGAAAAATACTCCTAAGTCAAATTTAATCTTCAGGGTCTATGGTGTGGAAGTCCGTAAAATTTTAAAGCATCGACCACAACTTTGTTGAGAAAGCTAATGTGAACCTCCCTGCTTTAATAGAGAGAACTGCAGCACACTGTCTTCACTTGCATACGGTTTATTGGGTGTTACAACACTTTGGTCTTCAAGACCTTTTATCAGGTAGTATTATAGTGTGGACTGGGGGAGCATATTAAGTAGACCCACTGGGCCACGTGGGCCAATCAGAACACACACCTAGATGACATCATGGAAACCCGTAACACACAAAAAATCACAACAAGACCCTATATGTAGGCTAAGAATAGACAATGAAATATATAGTCCATCAATGTAATTGCCAGTGTAGGACATTTATATATAAAAATCAAATAGGCTATAAAATCAAGAGTAAGAAAATTATTTTTAAGATAAGACCCTGAGAAGAAAACAAGGAGAGCCAGGATGAGACAAAACACATAGCACACATAACAAAATCTTGACGGCTACAATATAAGTCAAGCAGACTTATAATAAACAGGCCACTGCATGCTGACTTGTACTTGACAGCAACCTGAAGTCAAAGGTAGATGAGTATTCAATCCCAAATCGCAAGAGCCAGTGGTTATCACGACATAATGATAACATGATAACATGAATATTACATACGCGTGGAAACACTGCAGCAGCTCTGCAGTACCTTTGTTCTCTTTTTTCTTTCTTTTGTTTGTACTCAGATCTGAACGATTTGCTGAGTTAGATTTTTGACACAAAATTGCAAACAGTGAATGACAGCTAAGTGTGAAGTGCAAGCAGTTCCAACACCTGCAACTACCTGTCCATTTTTACCTGACAAAGTAGCTTTGCCCCATGTTTCTTTCCTTCAGTTCTCCCACCTCACAAGCCAGGCCTGTTAAAACGCTGCTGTCAAAATATTCCCGCTGTCGTAATGGACCCGCTTACCGTAATTAGCTTTTCTATTATCTTCGGTGTTTGGGTAACACAGGCGAAACATTCTGGAGACGCACATGGCCGCAGTAATGATGGATGGATTGGTGCAGTGTTGCTTATTAGGAAATCGTTACAGCTGAGGGCAGTTACAGTTATTTTTAACAACATGCTGCACCCGTCTGACTCCAAAGGTGAGGGTAGTGGGCTTACATCGTCAAGCCGCTAAATTAGTTTTCACCCAGCAAGACCAATGGAGTCTTTTTTCTAAGCAATTAATGTTCAGTCATGCTTTTGACCAACTGCCCTTTACAATGTTGTGTTTCAGCCCTGAGCGGAGCATGTGAAGGATCCTGGGTAACAAGCCCTCCAAATTTTAATGACGAAAACACGCTATAATTTGTAATCAAAATCATTTGTGCCCTTCAAAACTTTTTCCATATCTTCACTTTTTCCATACAAATTCATCAAATCAAGTCAAAGATGAGTAAAGTCTTGTTTGTTTCCCTCCGCTGCTGCTGCTGTGTACGCATGAGTTGACTTGGTGATGGAGATAAGCAGATGGTGGAGCTCATTCTCCAGACAGTGCCACTGCAGAAGAAGATGAGGTCATTAACACAGCCACGGTCAAAGGTCAAACTGTGGAAAATCACGTTGAAAACATGATGGAACTCTGACAGCAAGGTTTCAGTTCCCTCACTGCTCCACACGCACCTAATTCGAGCATAAAGAAGTAAAACAAAATGTCTAGTGTCAGAAGTGTTCACAAAAGAACTGGATGGAAAATACTGCTGGAATAGAAAGCAGCAAGAAAAAAAGTAAGATGTTCACAGAGAATGTGTTTGTTTAAGCTTAAATATCTAATCTCCCTTTGTAGCGACTCCAGCTTTATTAAACTCTTTTAATCTCTCACACTGCCTGGGTAAGGTTAGAGATTTTGGATATGCTTTATGAAGGTATGACATTTTGCACATCCCCTAAGACTTATGTGAAGTTCGTGATCTGGGGATAATTGATGTCAACGTCAAGGTGGTCAAACTCACCTGAGCCTCCTCTTCTGCACAACATATTTATTTACATTTAAACCATGGTCTGGGTGAATACTCAATCCTTATTGGCTGCAGGGTGTCTGTTAAAAAGTGATAATGGCGTTCCGGTCAAATTGCCTGATGACAGGTCTAAATTATTGAGCTGGCTCAACTGCGAGTAAGTAACCATGGCAACGGAGACTCAGAGCATAACAAGTTTTCTTCAGGGCATCGTGAACACTGGAGTCTGTAACACACAAAGCGGTAAGAAGAGCACCGGCCCTCTGCAATAATACTTCGTATCACGTAACGTTAAGCCGTCATCTTACTTCCCTTCACTGATCAGGCCATGGAAGAGTTGCTATGACTCTCTCGTCTGCAGACAAGAGATATTAAATAGTCTTTAAAAAAAATTAAAGTATAAATAATTGATTTAATATTTGTTTCTTTGGTAAGTGACCATGTTATAAGCAGGATAATGCCCTTCGAGGTGTCCAGTCGATCAGGAATTAATGGACCATGCGGGGGCTTGAGCCATCCGACGTGAAGCGGACACCTCATTGGGCATTATCCCTTACTTAACCAGCAGGTATCTTAGTAACACTACCCAAAGAGCTGTTGTGGTCTAAATTACACAGTTAATGGGGTGGGAGTATATGAAGTTAGATAAAATGGTAATATGCTTCAAGACTGGAATTGAATTTTTCAGCGGAATTTCTTTTGGGTAATAACTTTCACTGGCGTATGACTGTGTCCTCTGTTTAAGTTTCATCTGATATAATGTCTTTCATACAAGCATACCATACTTACTTTCATTTTGGTCTTTCTTGCCACTATATAATATAGTGTAAGCCCATGTGGGCAGGGAACCTTTAGGTCAATGACACATGAATAATAATTTTTTATATTTATAATAAGGACTGTATGCCTTGCAGAAACACACATGTATGAGTCAGTTTCTGTGCACTGACAGATCTGAAGACATCCTGATACATACAATGGAGAAATCTGAATAACTAAACGAGGACTGGGAAACCTGAGTCGTGCTGCACATTATTATAACAGACTGTTCTTTGTGTTTATCAAACAATGGTGGGGGTGGTTGTTATTCTGCTCAGTGGCACTGCAGCCTCTCCTCAGGACCTGGAGACAAACTCAGATCTGACATTATATGCTCCATAAAGTAGGCTAAGTCCCATCAGGGATTCATATAAATTAAGATCAAACACTGTGTTCGCCCTTGAGGTTACATCCAGCTGCAATTATTGTTGAATCCTCCACATTTCTTTTTTTTTTCAAATGTATGCCCTGCATACTGTTGCGCTAATGCTTCTTTCTAAAGAGTAATTACAAGGACATTTCTAATTTAGTTTTCTTTAAAGCTGCGGGGAGATGCCACAGGAATAATCTGCCCTTCACTCAGACACAATTTAATGTCTTTTCTTTTGTTCCGTGTAGCTTTGAGGAGAGAATAAGCTGCTTCTATAGGACTGATGGAGAGGAGATGCACATAGACTGCTAAACTCTTATTCTTAATTATTATATACAAGTATTATAGTATTTATCATATATTTTAATAACTTGTAAGCTTCTGCAGCACATGTCAGCCTTTTTCATTGAGAGAATAGCAAGTGAGGTCTTCTGCTTTTATTTTATACAAGCTATCTCAAAATGAAATAAAAAAAAAAGAAGTCTTTAAATAGATGGTAGCTGCGCAGCTGGCCCTCTGCAGCCCATAGAGACCGGGCCTGAAAAATCAGACTCTGCTTGTCAGTCATTGGTTCGCCCTAGTTTTAGCATCCACAGAGCCTTTCTGGTGCACCACAGCTCCACTTGGAGAAGAGGTATACAGTAGGTGGAAATCCTGCATTAGTGATGCAGCAGATGCACAGATGATTTGTTTCAACTGATAAATAACAGATGCAGGTCTGCAGGAAACCCACAGCGCCACAGTGAAGAAAATAATAAAAAAATAATTAAATGAAAATTCTTTTAACTAAATCAGGCAAAAAAAAAAAAAAAAAAAAAAAGTTGTCATGTTCTGCATAGTAATGGTCGTATCACAAAGACTAGAAAGGTCTATGCCCATCTCACACACATTTCTCCCCTGATTTTATTTTGAAAATCTGTGAAATCATATCTTTCTGTCATGTTGACATTCAGTTCAGTTTCTGCTGACCAGGTAGGCCTGGTTCGTCCCACTTTATTAGGGCAGACCTCTCGTCTTGTGGATGAATTACAACTCCAGTGGACTGCAGCTGGCGTAGGTGGTTCTTGGTCTGCTCGTGTGGAGAACCAGTACATGTGCTGCAAGGTGGTTGCATTTAAAGGAGCAGTAGAAGTCACTCATGGCAGATTTAATGTTCCAGAGCATCAGCAGGTGTTCATTCATTCAGGCTGCACAGTTCCCGAACAACCTCCAGCAACAAGGTAAAACCGTTGGTATGAAGCCTGACAGCAAAGACCCAGGGGAAAAAAAAAAAGTCCACAAAGAACTTGTGACATGACTCACTCCTGTTCATTAAACTCGCTCACAGTGATAACTGAAGACAACTCAGACAAGTAAGTCAACATTTTTATCAACTCAGCTCTCCTCACATCTCAACTGTGGGGAATGGACAGATGGAAAGAGACTGAGTGTAGCAGGAAAATCAGCCTGAAACTGTAACACTGAGGGGGTTCAGATTTAGGTGTAGATTACTTTTGTATTTGTACCAATACAGTACAAACATGGGAAATAAGACAAGTATTCAAATTTCTAACCATCACTAAATCACTAAAAATAAAAGAATATACTGTGTATATGTTACTTCTATGGCATTTGTGCCATGTTGGTACAACCGAGAAGTT
The DNA here is from genome assembly GCA_900303245.1 of Selene dorsalis. Classification (NCBI taxonomy): domain Eukaryota; kingdom Metazoa; phylum Chordata; class Actinopteri; order Carangiformes; family Carangidae; genus Selene; species Selene dorsalis. The sequence goes on from OMNW01022917.1 coordinate 15,442, forward strand.
CTTCTGGGTGCTTTGTGCTTTTCGCTTTGTTCTGTGCTTTGGGGCCAGACACCAGAAGGAAGAAGCTGGAATTTACTGTACAAAGGGTGGGAGTCATCATTTAAAGTCAAGCCAGCTATCCGCTGTAAGCGTCTGTTGTACTGTGATGCAGGGTTAAGCTGTGACTCACCAATCAGCCGACTAGACCATTTAACAATTTGATTCACAGAGTTTCTGTTTTTTAAAGATAGGTTTCCAATCCCCAACACCAGAGAAACAGAATCGATTCAATAAAAGGACGACAGAATAAGGTCGTCAGGGTTCTGTCAGTGTGGAAATGGGACAGTTTTCTCAAACAAAACAAACCCTGTTGTCCGTTTTTGCACATGGCTTCACAATTTACTTCAAAGTACAGTCAATAACTTTTCAGAGTTTCTACACACTCAACTGTCTGACCGGTAATGGATATAACCTTTTATTTGTGCACATTGTGCCTCTAAAATCAATGACCATTTCTTTTATCTAACATATATCTAATTGAAGACAGAATTTGTCACACTGTTTGACAGAATCATCAATGGCCAACTAAAAACTTACTACAATACTTTAAGATGGTCCCAGATGGCACTCCTGCTCAACAGCAACAAAAGCACCAATCCTTGTGGGGAGGAACAAACATAGTCAGACAGCAGATTGTAACCAGAGATCTTTATCCAAATCAATTTGTTCTGAAAGCTGGCTTTAAATGTAATAGTTTGCACTGTGAAGAGCTTATGATCTAACTGTTGTTTCTTAAACATTGCAGCAGGTAGAAATGACAGAATTACACCAATAAAAGTTTAACTTCCCATGTACAATTGTGTTCTCTGACAGTCATAGACTTTTGCAAAGGTCAGCTAAAACATCACTCTTATGAATGTACCTTGAATTGTCCTCGTCACCACAGTCTTTTTGACCCAGATGAAATGATGCTCCGAAACCATAGACAAACAGGTTGATTTCATGGTTGCACACGGTGAGCTTCGTTTCAGTGAAGACCATGATGTGCAAAAATAGCATTATCCTGGAGGATTGGACAGAGTCGTGTGAGCCACTTTTACCCTTGTTACCCTACATGTAAGAGAACAGTTGATTTGTGCATGGCATTTTTTTTTTTTACAGCTTTGGATAGCTCAGGACTGATACTGTGTGAACACAAACAACCCAAAAAAGAAAGATGTATCGTTATAGCCCCTGAATCGAAACAAAGCAAACGCCACCAGCCATGGGCCTGAACACACCATTACTAAAAGACTACTATGAGACTTTTCTATAAAAACACATCCAAGCTAGTGGTGACTTCTTGTCCTGGTCAGTGGGTGAGAAAAAATGTCTCTTTCTCCAACCTTCAAAACAATCTGATGTCCTCAGAAAGATGTTGTGCAAAAGATAAAGCACTGTTTATTACAAATGATGAATGAGTTCTTCAGATTCTTGAGGTTGTCCGACAGGGCTGTGGCAGTTGACTTGACAAAAAAAAATGTCATGAAACAGTGACATACTCTTAGAAAGAGTTGTCTTAGAAAAAGGCACTTTCTAACACACCCTGTTTATTATGCAAAAGAGTGGAGGCCACGAGAGCTGTGCAGAGTGAGATTCCCTCAGATGAAATATCTGCCCCTGGCAGGAAGAGGCTGACATCTTCAGGCTCCAGTAGCTCAGTATCTTCCTTTCCAGAGTCACTCTGTGCTAAAGGGCATCATCCCGTCTTGCAGCAAGATCACATCACTGAGTGAATTATGAATTAGAACTCTGACTGTAATAGACTCTTTTCAAGTTTTACCCTCTTGTCCTCAATCCTATTTTCCCCAGCCCTTTTATGTCTGCCTCGAACCCCATCACCTCCCTCACAAACCAACTCCAAGCAAAGGAACTTGGAGGTCAAGATCCTGTCTGAAATTATTAAAATGTATGCGCCAGTGACATCACCACAGGGTGTCAAGGACATCTCACCAGTATCAGTGACAGATGGAAAGAGCTTGACTGCCTGTCATTCTCAAGACGGTGCTTAAAGATAGACTAGGGAGATGATTAAGTGCAGACCCCTCATCTTATAATTCAATTTGTGGCACCAACTATTGCAAGGCTCTGAAATGATAGATTGGTGGAGAAAAGACTGTCAAACTAAGAAAAAATAATAGTAATTCTGATTTGATTTCAAATGGATTAAAAAAAGGAATCCGTGGATCAGGCTTCATGATCATGCTCAGATATGTCCAGAATTTTCTCATATAAAACATCTCTGATTGTGTGGGCAAAATCTAAATGAAACAAATACTCTCTACTTTACCAACGCTATTGCCATTTCTTCACTGTGCGTACACTGACATATTTTTTTTAATCTATGAAGCTATTCTCAAGCTTTTGTCTTCACAGTATGTTACTTTATATGTGTGACTAGTTATGCTCTTGGATTCAAGGACTTATGTTTGTTTTTGTTCACGTATTCTGCAGAGGACCTTTAAATAAGATCTGGAGGAAACTTGATACCCTCTGTCCTCTGAAATATACTTTTGTAGTTTGATGTACCAGCTTGATACTGTCTAACTTTTCTTAAGTAGGGAGAATTTATTACAACATGACTTATGATCATAATCCCCTACAGAAAATAACACATTTATTCTGTGTTCAATTGGCCTTACTAATGAATAGAATAATGGTTTTTATATTGATATCGATCTTGTCTTCCTTTTCCACATGATTTTATAACTTGTATTATTCATCTTTTTTTCCCTTTTGCTTTTGACCTGTTTCCTTTTTTGAAGTCTGTTTATCCACACAGTTAATGATAATCTCTTAATGTGATTAGAAACCTACACACCACCTTCTACATCTCTGGGCCCTTTGTGTTTTGTGCATAGGTTATATGTATAGAGCTGCTTCTAGTGATCCAAGATGCTGTTTCTATTCATCCCTGTGGAGTTTTCTTTCCTTGCCAAGAATTTTTATTGCCATATGCAAGGGTTTGTTTTGTGTCTTGGCTTGGCATCTGTTTGGGCTGTGATGCATAAGGCAACGTTTATGAACTGGGTTAACTGGCAGCCGTTCCTGAGGTTCTGACTCAACATTGGTTTCTTTGGAGGACATTTTTAGACGTTAATGTTTTGTTTTGTTTTTTAAGGTTGAACATCTGCTGCAAGTGGCCCTCAAAGTTACCTTTGTCATTATCTACTGATGTTTACATGTTATTTGCCTCATTAGCAGTACTTCCAGATTGAAGTCACTCCTGAAGAAGTGAACTTGTCACTGAGAGCACTTTGGATATATCTGCATAAAAGTAATAACTTAAGTGCAGAACAGACGAGCAGATAAACAAATCTTACATTAGGGAGCACATCTTGTTTGTTCTGTTTCTTCACACATGAGTGCTGCTGTCACCTTCAGTGCTTGCATGATCTGCTCTGTGATTGTAACAGCCTAATGAGCAAACCTGCTTTGTTTTGTTGACCCTTTCAGGGTTCGATGCGTACTTCACATCACGGACTCTGGAGAACAACAGGAGGAACGTGTGGTTTGCTGAGTACTGGGAGGAGAACTTCAACTGCAAGCTGATGAGCTCCTCTAAGAAGGACGAGAGCAGCAGAAAGTGCACAGGTGAGTGAGATTGTGCGTGTGTGGTGAATGAGTGCCAGGTTTGCATGCAAATTCGTATTCTTGAAAATACCTTAATGCATCTTTGTATGTCTGTCAACTACTCACTAGGAGACTTTGAAAAGACTAAAGTCTGACACCCTCTCTCATCTTCTCAGAGTGTGGAGTTTTTAGTCTCACTCAGTAAGAATGGTGATCTCGCAGGGTCACTCTGAAGGATTTCTTTGAGATCATTTCACATAGTGCTCATGGTGGAACGATGCAGGAAAAATGTATTCTTGTGTCGATTTTGTTGTTGTTTAAGATCCTTATTACTTCTTTATTATTATGATTATGATTATATTAAGTGGGCTAATCAACACATGATTGTTATTATGTATTTATTATGTTACTATGTATTTGATCCCAGCCTTACACCAAACAATTTTTGGGTCTCCATACTCACTATCAACTTGGTTCGCTCCTTCCTGTTTGATACAGGAAAAGGTGATAGTGTCCATACCTTTGAATGTCAGTATTTGCATGAGCAAGACTAAAAACTTCAAATAATTATTAAACGTGTTTGATCAAAGTCCACAAAAACACTGACATTCAACAGCTCAGATGACCTTATAACAAATTATATAAATGATGAGAATGCGCCACAGGACTACAAAAACATGTTATTTTATCCTGGT
>OMNW01022917.1:21612-34068 GCA_900303245.1 Selene dorsalis
CGCCTCCCAGCAAGCGGGTTCAAATCTCTGCCCGTATCAGAGCTGCGTGGAAGTGATAATGAATCAACACAACTCAGCTCCAGTTTGGTCGCTGAAGCCTCAGAAACAAATACACAGAAATCATTGGTTAACTGCCAACAGTTACGAACAGCCTGCTGGGTGGGGAGGGGGTTGAGTGGTGGGGTGAGGTGTGTGTGTGTGTGTGTGTGTGTGTGGGGTGGTGTGGGGGTCACAATGGCACATTTTGTTATCACAACTATAAACCCCTTTCAACTTCCCAAAAAGACAACATACAGTGCACTGCTACCCCCCTCTACTGTACCTGTTTCTCTCATGTGAGGCTTTCAGTGGATATCTGTGAATTTGTAAATTATATAATCTGCAGCTTGTCTGCATTTGAGATGTTTAGAGACATCTATAAATAGCAGCACCCACAACAGTGAATTTTAAGTGTTTATAGGACATCTGTAAATTGAAACATCTACCATAAATCTGTATGCAGGGGGGCTTCTTTGCCTGGGGCCCCCACTGAATCTAGGATTGGTTTCCTCCTGCAGTGTCTGGCCAAGAGGGAAATGAAATTTTAAATAACTTTTACAGCAAAATGGATATATTAGGTTGTATAGAGTGTTTGGACAGATAGAGGGGATGTATAGATAGAGATATGACGAGTGCAAAAACATCAGTACCGAATTATCTAATCCTGAAAAATGTAAGTAACTGACTTCCAGCAGAGACACGGAGGGTCTCTCCTCTTCAGCAGATTATCTGAGCGATGTAGGATAAAGCTTAATCTGATGTTAGAGATGTGTTGCTTATTCTTGATGAGCCTGACTCTTTCATCATCACTTTAGACCAACTTTATTATCACCTGCACCATCTAGTGCTGCACATGCAATATCCTTTTGAAATTATGCAATACGACCCTTTGATATCTTTTTCTTTTTAATCAGACACTTAAAATCACCTGGGCCTCCTCCCATCCCATCATAAACACAACTTTCAGTTTCCCTGCAGTTTCTAAAGATGAATCATGCAACACGTCGCAGTGTAGCTCTGGCTCGTGTTAAAACCTCCTGTTCTGTTTCCATTATTCATTTACAGCTGGACCATTAAGAGAAACATGACTTTTATTGAGAGTCTGTTTAGATTTACTTTTTCTACTTCCATTTATCATTTTGGTAAATGTTTCAGTTATCATGTTATAGGTGTTTTTGTGTATATGCTGAAATGCTGCGCATAAAAAACAACTGAACAGAGAAAAAAATGCAGTTTAAACAACTTGGTAGTTACACCAAGTGCACTTTTTTTTAATCATACACCATACATTAAAGAGATGTACCTGCAAATACTTGTAGAGGGAGATTCTACATAGATTCACTGCATGTGAATTCAAGTGTGTGCTGCCCCTGTGTCCTACCTGTCCGCAGCGTCCACAACCTTTCTCTCTCTCCCGGAGCATGCTGGGATATACTCCAGCCCTCTGTGACCCTGAACAGGATGAATGGTTGGATCCGTCCCACCTTGAAAACATTCCACATGGTTTTTACAAGCGCTGTAGAACAGAAATCTGACATCCACAACGGTGCTGTTTTATGTGTCCTCGTGATGATGGTGAGTGTGTGGCTGCACACATCTCCATCATGTGCGTAATCTCAGTGAGGAACAGTCTATCAGCTCTTATTGCTGTAATAAAGCTGCCACATGCTACAGCATTAGAATGGCTTTGGGTTTGTTTAGAGGAGGTTTACTCGGCGGCTACTTTACAATCAACCGTTTGTCACACTGAGTGGTTTTATGTTTCTTGATTGCACTGGGGTTATAGCCATTTGAAAAGATGGAGAAGTAATTATATTTTCCAATATGATGATATTTTATATTATATAATCGTGGTTACGACCTCAACTGTCAGGGATTAAGAATTCAAATTATAATTATTTAATTAAACAGCATGTGATTTCTGTCAGTCAGGACTGTTTGGCTTGTTAAATATATGATAGAGTACAAAGACTGCTCCCATCTGCTGCTTTCAATCCTGGAAATCTGCAGTAATCACAAGGAAACAATAATTGAAGCCAAGATGCCAGTGCATCCAACCTCAATCCTAAATGATCTCGGTGGATCACAGGCCTGTGCTATGCTGCTGGTTCGTAATGACCAGTCCTGCTCACTTCATGCACATTATACATTTTAATGCATTTTTAGTTAAGCACATGAAATAAGATAAACTGAAGTGAAGGGGCAAAGGAAATTGCTGCTCCATGCTCTCTATGGCAATACATCACATATAGCCTATCTGTTGTTATGGTTACAATAATAAACACATCATTGTTAAAAGTCTCAATAGGTGGTTTGCAGTCACGCGCAAAGTTCAGCTAGGGAGCAGGAAGCGGAGAACAGTAACTGGATGACAGACAGTGAGTACACGAAGGCATTGGATGAGCCAAAAGTACCCGTTTAGATCCCCATTATGTCAGTTTATCCAAATAATGCCTGTTTGGAAACTTGCTCCGGCATTTTCAGAGATGTGAAGATCCAGCTATGGGACCAGCTGGCTGGTACCAGCAGGTCATCTCAGAGGTGAGCAGCTGGTCCCCTGAGATGATTACTGTAACAAAGCACTGTCCAATTCTGGCTCCTCCATGACTTAAGATGGAGGTTTTCCTTTTTTTTTTCCCCTTTGTGTAAGGTAGCTTTTGTTTTTTTTTTCCTGATTTGACCAGTTGGTACAGCCATAGACTGCACAAAACTTAGGCTTATATATTGTTTATATATAGTATAGCTTTTTCCTGTCGGTAAATCACTTCCTGCCCCCCATCTCCTATTACCAGAAAACAACAATGACTACAACAACAATCATCTCTTGTTGCTTTATGATAACTAACATAGATTTGTCTCCTAACTGCTTATTTATATGATATTTAACGACAATGACTGTCAATAAATGAATTCCCCTCTCTGCTCTGCAAACATGTTATAGATGTAGAAGGGGGTTGATGTGCAGCAGGGTGAGGGCCCCACTGGCATTTTCTTCAGGGTGACCTGTTTTTTTAACTAATGCCCCAAACATAATTTCACTACAACAACTAGGGCAACTATTCGTGTTATTAACCCATTTAACAGAACTGCAGAGAGGGTTACTGAGGACTAAAAATTAATGTGACATCTGGTACCGATCTGTTTGTTGTCTAGCCACTGACATCTTCATCATGATATATTGTGTCTTTTCTCTATAAGAAATGATATGATGTGACACATTGTGCTTATGTAATCCATCATATACATACATATATAGACGTATACCACCACAAATACACACACACACACACACACACACACACACACATATATATTTATGATGTTTTCTGAACTAACAGGAGGAAAAATCAGACGTGGTTTTCAAGATGTTGCACAAACACGATCCTTTCACTCAATCCAATTTGTTAGATTTGCTCATTTTCACAGTAATTCTCTGACAACTAAAACTCTTGAAACAGCTGCTTTCAATTAAGCCCCTAATACAAATGATAATTTCCTGAAATTAGTTGTAAATCACTCGGTGGCAGATCAGCAAGAGGGAAAGCCTCAGTTGAGAGTGTCTCTCAGTCGTTTTGGAGCCAGAGCTGTTTGGTTCACTTCCATTACAAGTACTTAACAACCTGTAACCTGGAGCTTCACACAACATGTGTCTGTGAAGTCTTGGTTTTAGGGCCTACCTGTCTTTTCTTTACATCTTTTTTGTCCTGTTTTGCCATCATTTGCCAGCATTTTCATTTCTCTGTTGTCTTGTCTTGTCTGGAGAGTGATGTTCAGGCATGAGAAAAAGTTGTACAAATATAGATTTTGTTTGTGCTGACTTAAATGTCAGCGTCTCTCAGTTAATAAAGGAGTCCATCAAAGTGAAATAAAATGTGATCAAGACTAAAACAAATCACTGCTGGAAAATACATCCAGTGTTTGATGTGACAATGTTGTCATAAAAATGACTTTGTTGAGGGAAAGATCATTGTTTTGGTTGATGTGACTACATTGTTGAGGTTGGGGGTTTTGTTGTCATGGTTGCAAAATTCACCACACAGTTCAGCTTAGTCGGCATTGGTTGGTTGAAACAGTAAAGAGGAAACAAACAGAGGTCCATATTTTACACTTTCCCATATTTTATTTTGAAGTGTTCATCCATCCATCCATGCCCCGTGGAGACATCTTTACCAGATGCCAGAACCATCTCAACTGGCTCCTTGCCACGCAAAGGAGCAGCAGGTCTACTCCGAGTCTCTCACAGATGACTGGACTGTTAATCCATGAGACGATATATTTGTGGTTTTATGAACCAAAAACCACTTCAGTGTAGTTTTACATCTTCTCTCTCGGAAGCTGTCAACTTTCTTCTACTCAGAAGAAAGCACAATCTGAGCCTCTCTTCTGATTGGCTGACAGTATGAGCGATGTAATATAAAATGCAATGGATTCCAGGTAAAACACTCAGAGAAACCAAATCCTGAATGGCTGGATGGTTGGTCTAGCCAGGTGGTGCTTTAGACATGGCTGAGGATGACTGCTTTGTTGTGACATCAAGAAGCTACAGAAGTCCTATAAAGCATCTTGTAATCAAACACATTGAAATATCACTTTATACAACCTTTAAATGTGATGTTTTGGCTTTGTCACCACAAGTACAGTTTGTGACTGTTGCAGAAATGATGTCCCACCTTCAGTCGTGGTTGAATAGAAAGATGAACAAAGAGAGAACACAGAAGTGACCCCAGGGCAGCTCCCACACACCCAAATTGCTCTCTATATAGAGCTGAGGAAATGTTTGTCTGGTCTGAGAACAGAATTCCAGACATGCAGCAAGGTGGTATCACTCACTATGTGACTGCTGGAAATATTACATGATTTAAAAATTACTAACGCTGACTGAACATCATTCAGTGCCTCTGCAGCAACTGTGTGAATTCTAATAATGTCCTCAGGTGATGTCACCTGTGTCAGTGTGGAAGACTGCAAGTCTGAGACATGAAAAAAGTCTGAGGGTGTGGAGTAGGAAAGAACCAGACCACTGTAACCTCCAAATCTCTCCTGCAGGCTACAGGCAGCAGGATATATTAGCTGCTACAAGTATAACACACCCTCATCAGGGGTCCAGGTGCACTGTGGGTAATGTAGGAACCGGATTTTAAAGAAAAAGAATGTGTGAAGCGAAACAGGCAATATCTCTGTTTTTTCCTGCTGTGATTTTAAGCCTTGGTGTGAAGCTGTGCATCACGAGTCTGAGTGCATCACAGGAGTTTAATGATGAATCAGTGCAGTTCCTAGGGAGCAGCTGAAAAGTGGATTTGGTCCAACCTCCTGAGCAGAGCCAGTTTAGGGAGCTAAGGGCCAGGAATTTGCACCCAAAATGAGAAAGTGCAGTGGAAACAAAATCAGATCTGGAGACAATTGTTACACCTGAAACTCCAGATATTAATACCTGGAGTGAGTGAGTGAGTGGGGGAGGGCAGGAGCTGAAGACCATGGCAAGCAGAGGCTCTGCTGTCCCAAAACATTGCGCTCAGGTGTCTTTGAAGGGAGAAGTCAAGATAAAATTATGCCTATGGGGTCCGATGGTGGTCCTGTTTGTTGTGTGTTAGTGAGTGAAAGCAAGATATGAGCAGGTCATAGAGAGGAGAAGGAGACTGAGGGACTCCTGTTTATGAGATAACATTAAGCTCCGGGTCCCTTTGCCACAGGCAAGGAAATAAAGAAGGTTTAGAGACTATAGTCAGGGCCTCTGGAGGCTTTCTAAAAAGAGATAGGAAGACTCCCATCACCGTCTGCTCGAAGCTGCAGCCGCATGGCAGCAGATACCCCGGGGTAATAATTGGTGCTGTCAGTGCAGGGAGCCCGCTGATAGCTGGGCTGAGCTGCTCCCCTCACAGTTTAACTAAAACAGCATCTAACAATGTCACGACACAGGGCACTCGCAGGTCAGGAGTCATTTTTTTCACATGCCGCAGCTGTTGTTAAGGACAACACTTAGCGGTGAGAGCAGCTCGTGAACGTCTGTCTCTGCCGTTACACCCAGAATCTGTTTCTGAGCTGAGCAAAGTCTCTGCTTTCCCATCTTATCTTTCAGCTGCCAATACGAGTTTTATTCTAATTGTATTCCCCACTGAGATCATGACATTTTGTTAGTCAGAGTGGTATGACATTACTGAATAACAAGGTAATATTGAATTTACATTTATGCTCCGGGGCTGGAAATTCCAAACAGCAGTGACAAGAACTAGAGACTGTTTGTAGTAAGTTCAGTTTCCAATATGGGGAAGTGGTCTCAGACTCATAGACCCCTCTGTATATACAGTGGTGTATCATAAGTCATGTTGGAGAAATTACTTTTCCTTCTTTGGTTGCATTTACTTTGCCGCAATCACGTGAAGTCATTTTCTTCAAATAAAGCTTTGTTTTAATTTCTTAGAAAGGCTGTACACTGAAGATTTATGAAGATTTTACTGAATATCCACCTACAAATAATGTGGTGCAAAGTGAATAATTTGGCAGAAAATCTAAAGCAGAAGTAGCCTGGGTGTCTTTTATTGGCTGATATGTCATGAAGTACAGAGAGGAGTCTGTTCCCCAAAACCAGCATGTAAACGGTGTCAGGATGTGTCACTAATGATCGTCTCCCACACATCAGAAGTCGGTCAAACATGCTATAATGAATGTGGCAGGAAGTAAATTCATGTTACACATCAGACGTCCAGCTGCTGTTTCCTCCTCTGATCAGAGGAGGATTATTTTAGATATTGATATTTACCGTTGAAATGCGCGTGTGTGTGTGTGTGTGTCAGTTGGGGCTTCTAGTTGCAGCCGTGATTTGTGGTTTAAACAGGCTCCTGATCAGCTGCCTGGCTACCTAGCTGCTCCTCTGCCTATAATGAGCCTATTTGGGAGTTGCATTGATAGCATGACTCCTTCTGTGTCTCACTCATCCTCAGCCAAACTGCTTCTCCCATTTTATTCCCTCATTATTTATTATGAGACTGCACACTGAAGACAAATAAAGAACGGACTCTGGACACCGCTTCGCCACTTGGCCTCTTTGTTTCTTATCGTTCGCTGCTCCTCTCGTGAACCCCCGTGAGGCCGTTTTTATTCAGCCAATCTTATGGAGGGTAAAAGTTGTGAATGAAGGTAAATTGAATGTAAATGCAGGTTTTTTCGCCGCCGCATCTGTTCCAGTCCCCTTTGACCACGCAAGCCTCCCTCAATATGAACTTAATAATTCACACAGCAGCAGGCGGCTATCATTCTTCACAAAAATGATAAAATAAAGCTCTGAATTTATTTCAGATGTCCTCTGTCCACTTGTCTTCACTCTGTCTTTGAAAATCCAGATTGTCCGTAAAGTAATTAAACAGTCTCCCTACTACTGCAGCTCTCATAGCTCAATATAAACTTGGGAAATTAGTCAGATCGACTCGCTCTTGCAACTGTAAATGTTTCTGCCAAATATATATATATATATATATTTTTATTTGTAATGAAGTCAACACAAACATTTTTGTTTTGTTTTGTTTGATTTTGTTATGATTTTGTCAATCATATGCATTTTTATGTCTCTGCTATGTATTGTTGACACGGTTTCCCCTGTCACGTCTCCGCTGTCAACAGTTACCATGGTTACAGGAGTCACCGCTTCCGTTGTGTACAGTTACCGCGGTTGTAGCTGTCACCATCACTGATGTGTACAGTAATCGTTTTGGCTGTCACCATCACTGTTGTGTATAATATAGTTACCAAGGTTACAGCTGTTAAATCTCTGCTTTGTACAGTTGCCATGGCTATAGCTGTCACCAACTCTGCTGTGTATGGTTACCATGGTTACTGTAATACCACAGTCACACACTCAGACACGATGCTGCAGATCCTCTACATGTCTTTCCCGGGCCAGAGAGAGCCATCGACTGTGCTGTGGTGCTGTGGGAGCAGATACTGTGCCAAACATGCCAGCAGGATCATTAAACTCATTCAAAAGGCCGGAGCCATCATTGGTCCGAACCTGGACACACTGAGGCAGTGAGGAACAGCAGGTCACTGGACAAACTGTTCTCCATTATGGACAATCCATCCCATCACATCCCCTCCATGACACTCTGCAGAGACAGCAGAGGGAACCTTACAGGAAATCATTTACTGCTCTCTTTCTTTCTGTCTCTCTGTCCCAAACACTTTGCTTTTAACTTCTATTCACAAGCAAGAGTCTTCTTGCAAAGCTTCCTGTCATATATTCCTTGATCTTTGTAAAATTCAGCAAAATGGATAATACACCTCTGTCTCCTGTTAGTTGTGAGATCCTCCTTGAAAAGCTTATGCAATAAAGAGAAAGACACACCTTGTCTACTGCATCTGCCTGATAAACCTGCGGCTCGTGTCTCTGACAGCCTGTGTCACACCTGCATCTGAACAAAATTTCTGCTTCAGCCACTGTAGTCGGCCTAATTTGACATGATTCCAGTCATGCCTGCCATCACATGTCTATCCACTCATTGTGACACCATGTATATCACTTATATGTATATGTCAATATATATATATATTATGCATATCACCAGCCATGCAGATCATACTCTCTCACACAGAACACTGTCAGAAGCATCAGAGTTACAAGCATATTCTCAGATTTGTTTGTATATTTCATTTAAGAACAAATATACACCTTGAGCGTAACATGCATGTGATGCAGGTCAAGTTTCTCAAATAATAATCTTACAATCATCCAAACTCCACATTAGTTAGGCACATGAAAAAAAATCCGCCTGCAAAATCCTGTGAGAACAAAAAAACAAAAAACAAAGTTTGTTTTCAGTTTGTAGCTTTTTCAACTATAAGTTGGTGCAAGTTACATTACATGATGATTGATGGAAAGTTGTTCTCACGGGATTTTTCCAGAGACTCTTGATCTAACCAGGGAAACACTGAAATAAGCATATTGTGTGGAGGCTCTGTGTTATCTGCTCCTTTGTGTTCTTTTGTATTCTCTTTGCCTGAGTAATAGTGTTTTTTGGGTTTTTTTCATGCCGAAATGTATGCAGATCATACTGTGGTGAAAACAAGTTGTCTAAAAATACACTGTCGAAGAAAACTTCCTTCCTTCCTCACCAACTGCAGGAATAAACAGTGTCTGTAAATCAGAATTAATCCTGTATAATTGGAGCTTTCTGCGACCTCAGATTCCTGCATTGAAAAATCTTGCTTGATTGCCGGAGCAGCATTTTCCCTGAATAACAAACGTCTGGCAAACAACAAGAGGCAGAAACACAACAGTTCAGCAGGGTTTCAAATTCTTATCCTATTTATCTTTCATTGTAGAGATTACATGTATTTCTATTTTCTATATTCATATCTGGAATAAAATTGCACCACAATTTCAGACACCCTAATTGACCTTCCCCCTCTCTCTGCCTCCCCATTTCCTGTCTCTCTCAACTGTACTATCAAATAAAGGCAAAAAAAATGTAAGTGCCAGTAGGGAACCATCTGTCTTGGTTAACACATCAGACTTTAGTTAATTGCCAGTCAGTATTTCCCATACGATGATTTTTTTTCTTTTCTTTTTTTTTTTACACCAAAAAAAAAATTTGTAAAAACCTTAAGAAATTAAAATGAACACAACACATTTATCTGCATGCTTGGATAAACATACTCTCATGTTTGGCCCTCTTTTTTGAGGGCTGGGTGGGTTAAAAGATGGCCTGAACTTATAAAGTTGCATCCTCACTTGGTCCTAAATGTCCTCTCAGTCTGTTTGAGACCAGCTCAGGGGAGAAGCCATGTCAGTAAGGAGACTATTATTTTGGAGTTTGGAGGTTACAGATGTATCTGCTGCACATCTGATGAGTTACAGAGACCAGAGCTGCAGCGAATAAAAGCATGAGTAACGTCTCTTAATAAAGCGTGGAGATTTTCAGGCTTATGTTAGACTTTCACACAGGAGCTTAGTAGTCATCATAGTAAATGGTAAATGGACTTGCATTTAAATAGCACTTCTCTAGTCTCTACGACCACTCAAAATGATTTACACTACCAGTCACATTCACCCACTCACACACATGTATCTACATATTGCACATTTGGGGCAGTTTCTCTTCAATATCTCATTCAATATCTTGCCCAAGGACACTTGTAGGCTGGAGGAGCCAGGGATTGAACCACCGACTTTCTAGACAAGTCAACAACCTGTTTGACCATGAACAACAAGACAATTAGCTGAAACTCACTACTAAGCTCTGCAACATCAAGTGGAGCTACATATTCAGCTGCTGATTGTCTGTAGATTCATCATTACATGTTAAATAAAACACTTAAGAGCAAGTTTGTTAAATACTGCTGATGGTCTTTCAAATCTAAAATATGTAAAAAGCAGCATGAAAGAGAAGATGTGTTGAGGGTTAAAGAGAGAGAAAGAGAAAGAAGACAAGGACAGGATGAAAAGAGGGTGCATGAGAGAGAGAGAGAGAGAGAGGGGGGAAAGAGAGACAAGGAGGGAGCGACTGGTGCATAAAGAGCAGGAGCGATGAAGAGATACTGTAGCATGAAAGCAAATTAAAACTTGAGAGAAGGCAGAGACATACAAGGAAGTTAATGAGGTGAATTGAAAAAGCCAGCAGCCCCTGCATTTCACGTGGTCATAATGAACACATACTGTATATTTGCTCTGCCACCAAACACCAGCGATCATTTAGTCCAGCTCAGAAACATGTGTGAGTGCTGCTGCTGTGCTCTTCATTTCTGTTCCTTCACTGTTGTGCCCCTATGTTACATGAACACTGGCTGCTAATTAACCCTGAAAGGCCTGTTGGGTATTCTGAGGATCAAAGGGAGCGCTGGGAGTGGAGTGGGGGGATAGGGTCTGCACATTCCTTGGCATGGTAGGTTTTTAATTCGAAGCAGTAATTTACAGAATGTTACTTAAATGCACCGTTGATCTGAGGATTAGATTTTTCTAAAGAATTCTGCCTCTTCAGTTTGATTCATATTTTAGTGATAAGCGAAGACACCAGCATGACTCACACCTGCTGTTTCTGCAGCTGAGGAATCTGAAGTCAAAATTCAAGTAGTCTTCACTGTGATCCAACAGGTATTCAGGATGAAATGATACAAAAATGACTCTTTGTCTGATCTGCCCATAGTTAACAATTGCAGTGTGGCAAAGATTATTGTCATGGTGAAACAAACTAGCATTAAAACCAGGTAGGACAGGAGTTCACGGTCTTTGAAGTTCTAATATTTAAAATTCACAGTTTGAGGATGATAGGATGAAGTTAACACCAACCTGAAACAAAAAGCCTGTAAGTGTTTTTTGTCCCCACTGGCATTTGGACTATTACAGAAAAAAAAGATCTGTGATAAACAACATTTACATGTTGTGCTCAGCCAGTGGGATAATCCTCACAAATGAACAACACTTTTATGATTTTCACTGAGAGTAAAAATGTGGTTGGTGTGTTAGGTGATTTACACACTACACTGCTCTTGTCTGACATCAGCCTCACTAAATCTCCAGCTTGACCTCTTTTAAAAAAGCCACTCATCTTAGAAAATTTGCAATGACATTAAGTATGAGAGTATAAAATATGAGCACATTGAGGTTGTAAGGATGTGTAAGTTATGAGCTGTGATAATGTTCAATGTCCCAACAACCTCTGTAGTGTCATTCAGTTAGTTGTTAGTAACTGTGTTCTAACATAGATGCTTAGAAAAGGAAATTTATTTGATATGATGAGGACAATGGAACTGAAAGAGAAAAACATGAATTTAACTCCAGAGTTTAGGACTCTATCAGTCCTAAACTCTATTTTCATGCTGCTTACACAGCCAGGTGTGGATCATACCCTGGCAATGAGAAACTGCCACACAAATGGAAAACTACCTGCTTCGTAGACAGTTGTAACACAACAAATGCATTACAATGCAGAACAAACATGTTCATGTGAATGCAAGAGCTGTCAGGAAAATACTCGTTCTGTTGGCTGACAAACCACATTTTTGCTACTTTGTGCACATTCACAGCTAAATGATTATTGATGAGTGCATCTCATAAAGACTGAGGCTTTTTATGTGAAGCACAGACTCACATCAGTTCAATTTCTGTTGTTTATGAACCATGCTGTTGGCCATCATGGGCTGCGAGTCATCAGAAAAGAGATTAGATATGCCAGAGAAAAATACTTTTTACTCTTAAACTGCTCTGTTGAACCTGAGTCAAACTCTTGGCTGGCTCACTCTGTAAAAGACTAAATAAAATGAACTTAAATAGCGTTTCTCAGAAGTAGGAAGAATCTGTTTGAAGCACGCTGTAATGTAAGAGATTCAAATGTACCGAAGCGCGAGGAGGAAACTGTCCTGTTTTAAAGTGTGAAATATTAAAAGCCTTTGGTGTCTTTTTTTTTTTTTTTTTTTTTTTGAAGCCACAAC
>OMNW01022917.1:34088-72045 GCA_900303245.1 Selene dorsalis
TTTTTCAGAAGCCAAACACTCCATGTAAGCCACGGCCCTGCAGCTGCTGCCGTTTAAACTGCTTTGGTTATTTAGCATTTTGCTGCATAATGTTTCCTCCAGACTCATGAAACACCATGGGAACAATACTAAGTAACCGTGCTTCACAGTGATATGTGCTGCTGTTTCGCTAAGCTACAATCTGCCCGCTGTCTTTGTGATTGTCTGGAATGTACTTGCATCTTTTCCTCTCATTGTCATCAAGCAAATTTAGCTTCATCATCGCACCAGCTTCTTTGTTTCTTTCTCTTTTTGATTATGTAAAGAGTGGATGGTTTTCAAGGTTTGAGCTGTAATGTATCAAGTGTGAAGTTGCAGAAACAAAGTGCTTGTGAGCTGGTGGGTTCAGAACTGAAATGTTCAAACAACGTGAACTTGGGTCCTGAACTGTATCGAGTGCCCCATGCACCCACATGTCCCCAACAGCTGTCATGGTTCTGAAATGATAACAACATAGAAAGAACAAAGAACATGAAGTGTTCTTTTATGTTGTTATAAAAGAACATGAAGTGTTCTTTTATGAAAGGAGAGGGTCTTCACTGTGTGTTTGTGTTCACACTGTGCCCAATGTGAGCTACATATGTGGATAGGGCACAAAAAGATACGATCAGGTCAGATCAGAGAAGTAAAGATTAATACTAGTAGACTATTATTTTTTAGTTTTAGTTTTAAGAAATTTTGTTTTGTATAGATAGTTTATGAAAATGTGGTGAAGAGCGGGGTTGGTTGCAACCTAAGTGTTGACATTCATGCTGCAAATCCTCAGTTAGACCCGCATCCCACCAGGAAGTCCAAAGACAGTTTAAACATCTGCATTTATTAAAAATGAAAAAAAAACAAAAACAACTCTTTTTGACAGTGTCCCATTCCTTCGGTTTGTTGTTTAGTATAGTCCCATGAGAAACTAATTCAAATAGCTGCATTTTATTATGATAAAATAATTTGAATTTTTTTTCTATTTTGAACTAGAAATGTTAATGAAACTTTCTTAATAGGAGGTGTTACCTCTGCCTTGACTGGATGGTGACACTGGCATTAACCGCTGATCTGTTTCATTTAACAAAACCTGCTTCTATTCAGCATTTTCAAGTCAGTTTCTCAGCTGTGGTCAGAGAGACACCACCATTGTATCAGCATGGGCCACAGATCCAGCCACCGTTCAGCATTTTAATTAAAAAAAGGCCAATATCCTCGCACGTTACTGGCGAACTGATCCAGCAGTCGCCATAATGCTGTTATCGTGCTCTAAATGACTGCGAACTGCTGCTGTTTCAGGAACACATAACTTTGGACACGCTCGTATTTTTCTGCTGAGACAGGCTCAGGTTCTGCTCCCCGCGGCGTCGCCACCAACTGAGAGGACAGCACTCAGATAAAAGAGCTTTAATGGGAGTCTGGACCAGTCCTCACCCCGCCAAAGCTGCTCAACCCTCTCTCTCTCTCTCTCTCTCTCTCTCTCTCTCTCTCTCTCTATCGGTCGCCATCCTTCACCTCATCACTAAGCACCACAGACAATATTCTGTTGTGTTTTTACTCTGCGTGGCTTTGTGCTGACAAATAGGCAGGAGAAAAAACTCAAGTTCCTAATTCCAAGAAAAGATGTCCACAGGTTATAATTTCTGTTTTTGCTCTATACACAGATGAGGCAACTCAGTACAGATACATCTACTTTAGCACTAGACTGAGTAAAAGTAGATGTTCGTGTATAGTGTGATTATGAATCCGGTCTAGGCTCTATACTGTGAAAGTATCAAGGTCCTCAGTCCAGAGAGAAATTCACACAGCCTGTGTTAAGATCTTAAAACCAGCCGTCAGGATTTCTGTGACTTTGTGACTTTCACCAATGCCCCAAACCCCACCCACCTGGACCCACCATCCAAACTTGATTCTGCTCTTCAGTCAGCTCTTTGCCAGAAACCTGAAAGAGAAGAGACGTAAGACTGTACTGAGATAGTTTTCAGTTCTTCAAAAAATGAATATATCTTTCTATGAATCAACACTTGTACTTCTACATTTCATAAGAAAATAAGACCTCTTAGTCTCCTTTCAAAAATAAAATAAAAAATAAAAAATCAATGCTCTACACAAGGTGAAAAGAGGGAAAAATTCATGAAAACATAGGTTCACCTCAGTCACTGTAATCTCCTTCTCCACATCTCTCTCAGGTCAGGAACGGATTGGCATCGATTCCAAGTACGAGCAGGAGGGAAAGGTCCAGTTTGTGATCGATGCGGTGTACGCCATGGCCCATGCCCTCCACAACATGCAGAGGGACCTGTGCCCGGAAAACTCCGGCATCTGCCCAGAGATGGACCTCGCAGGAGGGAAGAAACTGCTCAAGTACATCCGCAGCGTCAGCTTCAACGGTGAGTAGACTGATGGTGCCGTCCTTCTGCAGGTGATAAAATGAACTGCTGCTATATGTGCTGTGTTGTCTACTCCAAGGCCTAACAACAAAAGTGAATCTCTGAGACAGAAGCAGCGTCAAGTGGAAGGAAATTGAACTGGACCGAAAGTAGCAAACTAACCATGATCATAAAAACACTCCCGCTCATGAAAATGCATAAAACTGTTTAAATTGCCTCGTGAAATTGCCTCTGTATCATGGTTGTGAGATTTTTATGTTTTCCATCATAACCTTGCTCCTCATCATGCTTGTACTGAGCTGTTTTATAAAGGTTTTCATCTGTCCTCTCTGCTGTGATGTAATTACATCAAAACACCTTAATGTAGACCGGAGAGCGGACCGTACAGGTCAGGGCTCAGGAGCTATTTCAGGTCCCAGCACAGAGTGAAGACAAAACAAGGCCGTATATGGCTGTGTCTGTGTTTTTGAACCACATAATACAGTTTACTCTCATGGTGCTGCTGTTGCGTTATATAACACAAAAAAATCAGCCGTGGTTTTAAAAGGAATATATGGAGGGTTTTTCAAACAGCAAACTAAAAGGATGCACAGACTCTAAATATAACAAAGAAAAGAATGAAATAATTTCTCTGAAACAGCTATACGTCCAGCAAACACCAAAACTAAACACGTCCTGTCGTCCTTGTCTTTATGCTACAGTCCTTTGGCCTAAAGTTTGTGTTTAGTCCCTGAGAAATGGATGCTACACAGAGACATAATGTACTACTCAGATGTGGCTGGCTGCAGCGCTGAAAGAGGTCACAGCTGTATTGAACAGAGCAAATGTGAGTGGATGGCAGAGTTTGTGTTTTTAGTTGAAGTGGTTACCTGGACATGTTGACCACAACACTGCCAGGAAAAGATAGGCTCAGCTCTCCAATCATGAAGTCATTTGTTTTGACACTTGTGGCACGAGACATCATCACGTTTTGTGATGATATCTCATTTCCAGAACTACAATATGGTTGCGTATGAGCAGAACACAAAATCCGCTACAGGTCTGTCTCTGAAGATCTGGAGGGGAGACACCAGGACGTGAACTTATTGAAACATGATGATGCTCTTGAGTCTTCAGCAGAAGCTTCCAAAGATGGGCCTCTGTGTTGAAATGATGCAAAGTTTACTTGGACACAAGGATGATCTGGTATTCCTGTGGTCGTAGGTCAAACATTTGGCTTTCATGGTGTGGTGTTTCTGTCTGAGCTTCGTTTTTTACCATCTTCCTGTAACTTTAGAAACTCTGTGCTAATTAAAATTTTTTGCTTTGAGTTGTGGTTGTTAGCCTCTGGATCCAGTAATCCTCAAAAATATAACCATGACGCATTAATTCTACTTTCGCCATGAAGCCCCAGGCGTGAAACGTTTGGACACCCCTTGGCCTGAAGCATCAAATCAAACTGGTCAACTTTACCAATCTGGTAAATTTAGTCTCAGACTGATAATGTTGTTATCTGGTGGTGCCAAAGAGTGTAGCTGCTTATTGTTTATGCAAAATAAATAAAAAAACAAAATAACTAAACTGAATTTAGGTCGCAATTGTACTTGAAGCAAACGGCCTGTATGGAAATGAACTAATGTAAGTCATGTGAGATGCTCTGAGTATAAAACTACATGCACATAGTGGTATGACACACAGTTCTTTTATCAATTCTGTAAAATGGACAAAACAAATTGATCAGATGGTAAAATATGCACTACCTCTACACAGTGTAATTACTTTCTGGCCACAGAGCTGGTGTTCCACAGAACACTGATTAAATTTGTATCATTGATTATTACTATTTAAGTATTTGTATTGTTTAACAGCATAAAACCAACAGAAAAAAATGAGATAAGTTTGAAAGATATGTATCTAGAAAAATCAAATTACCCCCAAATTAAAAGCCATTTTAAAAAGGTTAGTCTGATAACAAGAGTGTTTGCTGTGTTAGGATCCTGGAGAAGGACAATCCATCAAAACGGAGCAGGGTCAGCAGATTCCTGGTGGGAACGATAAAAAATTTGTTATATAAAAAAAAAAAAAAGAAGGAGAGAGGCACTAGAAGATCTGAGAGTTCTTGTTCAAACATAAAACAAAAAGTCACTGATGTAGGATGGTGCAGGTTATTCAAGGCCCTGATCAGACAGCCGGTGCATGGTGCTGGATTCTCTCTCTCTTTTTTTTTTTGAAGTCTACACTTCAGAACACCAAAGAAAAAGAAAAGAATAGAAAGCTATTCAGGGTTTTTTTTTCTTCTGTTGTTCAAATCTTTGTCCCTGACATTTTTCCAGCTTCATCGCTGCTTTCCTCCTCCAACAAAAGGCTGTTGACTCACAGCTAGGAAGTTGCTTACCATTACACTTTAACATTAGAAAGTCGTTGAGACCAGTTTGTTGACGTATGTCCTGCTGTTGTGTTCAAATCGCAGTAACTTCAGTTGGTGACATTGTTTAGCATCCAGTCATTTTCTCCTCCATGATTGCTGTCGTTGTTGTTGTTATGGGAGTGGCAAAAATGACCGCCACAGAGTGTCGTATAGCTCACTGTGAAGAGCAGGTGCCCCACAAACAGAGGCTATAGCCCTCGCTGCAGAGGCCCCAGGTTCAGTTCCACCCAGCGGCTCTTTGTGTGTCATTCCCCCTCTCTCGCCAGCTGTCCTCTAAAATAGAGGTATAAAACCTGACAAAAAAAACAACTTTTCTGCTCATAAGTGTTTTCATAAAAAGTGCTCAAGCAGAAAACAACATACGCCATTCAAACTGCACCTGTCTAATCAAGGCCTTATGCTTTACAAACCACTATCTGCTCCCTTGAATTACACACCTCAGTGAGCATATCAGGACATTTTTAAATGTGGGTAAAGCAGCTTTTTTATTTTTGAAACTTATTTCATGGCCGCACCAGCTCAGTCTTTGGGGTTTGCGGGCATATATGTTGTAAAGCTGTTAAGTGAACTGGACCCGAACCTGCGCGTCTGGTTGGATCATCGTGGAAAAAAAAAAAAAAAAGAACTTGTCACAGTAACAGTCTGTGTTGTGTTCTCTGTCAGACATCGCATTGTGGAAGAGTAGCAAAAATAGTGTGGTCACCTGGGTGCTGCGTTTGTGATACAGCTGATCCAGAGCCAAAAAATATCCACAGCTATTGCAGAAACATTTGACATGGGAGTTAATATTGTTGGTACCCTTGCACTGAAGAAACCCTTAGGTGAGTTGTCTGTTTTTTGAGCAGTGTAAAAACGTTGCTTAAAAAAACAGGTTATTAATGGTCTAATTTTGAAAAAAACCCTGATAGAAAGAAAAAAAATCTTTATTAAACTACTTAAAATTGCAGTTAAAGTCTCCTCTTCAAGATCTATAACTTGAGTCTTTATCCATGAGGATGTTCTACTATGCTGGAGAATGAGGAGACATTTTCTGGTGCACAGAGGAAACAGGTGTTATAAGGTGAGGTGATGTATAGTCCTCGTCTTAAAGGGGCAATAATTAAGACTTTTATTGCCCTACTGAACAAAATGACTGCTCTCACTGAAGTCAGGGCCCGACTGTGCCAGGTGTTAAAATTTCTCGCTTTTCGAAATTTACTTTCCATCCAGTTCACTGTTTAGGAACATAAACTGCCTGAGGAATTTCATCATCCTACTCCTCTTCTCAACGTCCAATAATGGAAGACAGAGCAACTTTATGAGCGGAGCAGTTGGCCTTGGAAGACATTTCATTCTGCTGCCAAAATGCAAATGAAATGCAGTGTTATTATAATAGTATTCCGCAGCGTGATATTATTGTCTTTACTCTGGCAGCCTTGAGCTCAGGGAGGGGACTGAAGGGGTGAGGAGTGTGTGTGCATGTATGTGTGTGTGTTTAATGGATACCCCTGGTAGTTTCCATTACAGGTTGATGAAGGGCATAGATTGCTAATTTTCTCTTTAATGCAGTGACAACTTCACTGTTCTGGTTCACTGTCACCACTCTCAGTGTTATTTTCAGCCACAGATGTTCACAGAGAAACAGCTGTTAAGAAACCACTGTCCACAGTCAGAGAGCAGCTGGTGAGCTTAGTGCAGCATTTAGCAGTTAAGGATCCAGATGTTTCGCTTAGGAGCTGGTGGAGACCAAACATGGAGCTAAAAGAGAGGAAACGCTGCACCTGGATTCATGAGGTGAATACAAACAACTGTAATCAAGTGACTGATCACAAGTTTAACAGGTCTCAGACCGTACACTGAACACACAGACCAAACTCATATCAGCGGTCTATTTTACTCCCAGTGAGGCGGAAAAAAAACCGCAGCATGTTCAAGTTCATGTCTTTTTAATTATAAATCAAGTCTATTAAGGGGCTTGGGGCGCCAGTCACAATTTGCAGGATTTGGTGTCTCAATGACTTTTACCAGAAACCTGCTCTATTTTTATTAAATTGCTCAGAAAACAGTCAGCCAATCACAAGAGAAGCTCGGAGCAACCTATCTTCTGATTTGTTCACTGACATGTGGGAATTAAATACAAATACAACACAATAGTAATAAAATAGTAATAAAAGATAAACACAGAAGAACTTTCAAGTGAAATGGCAATAACAAAATCAGGAAAACAGGGAAAAAAAGTCCAGTAAAATGCACATAAACATAAATTATATATGCACAAACATAAATATAGAGGTACACATGAGCAACTTTTAATTCAAATCTCCTCACCTGCAACTTCAATAAGAAACGTGCACTCACTACAGTGACTATTTAGCTACTTGTGTAAATATTACATGGCTCCATTTTCATAATGAGCCATTTGCATTTTTACCTGTGGTATTCACAATATTATTCGCACAGATTCATAGTTTTTTATACGAGACAGAGCCCACACGAGAAATCTGCCCCTCCAGAGAGATTCTTTATCAGGTAATTAGCAAAGCCTGCAATGTGTTAATTTAAAATGAATGTGGCAGTTGAACTGCTCAGTCATCATATATTAGAGTCTTAATAACTCCTATAAAAGAGAGACAGAGAGAGAGAGAGAGAGAGAGAGAGGTGAAAGGAATCAACCCCCAGCATTTCTGTGCTTTCAGCAGAGTTAGCAGTGGTGCATTTAAATCCTGAATATTTCATGCCTTCTTCTTTTAAGAAATGGATAATAATATAATATTTCTGATATGAAAAGTATTTCAGTCTGATTAAGAAAAAATCCATAAAAAGAGAGCGCCAAAAAAAAAAAAAAAAAGATTTACCTTACACAATCTCTCCATTTTCTTCCAGAGACAGAACATTTCTCCTCAATGTTTTTTTCTGGCTTCGCTATTGAAACAAACATGAGCCAAATATCGACTGAGAAACAATATCCATTTTATATCAAGAGGCTGGTCTGTGTTGCCTTTGGTAGCTATTAACCCAGGTATTGATCTGAAGCAGTTGTCTGGTCATGAGAGGAATGACTAATTGAGCTACTCGACTCCAAACAAAGACCAGATAGACTGTCATCAGCTTTTAGCGTTTTAAAATCTCTGCTGGTGAAAACATCATTCAAATTGAGAATCTATTTCTTTGTGAACCCAGTCGGGCCAAAGACTGAGACGGGTGATTTAAAAGCACTCAGGACTTTTATTGAAACCATAATAAACTGAACCAACAGTTTATGCAGAAGAACGAGACACATGAGGAAGAAGGAACTTTCATCATGAGCCACAAATTCTAATATATAAAACACTTTTTTTTCTTTTTCCCTTTGCGAGCCTCTGCTGTTGTTTCTCCGAATATTTTGGATTCAGTTCTGACATAAATAAGAAAATATGAATAACATAAGAACTTCACTCTTATTTTTTTCTTAACCCAAAGTCACTTTTTCAAAGTTTTACAGAAATTATCTGGACAGCCCAGACCAGAGGAGAACCAATGAACGGCTTAAAAGCTTTACGAAAGCCAATATTTTTCTGCCTTTTTTCTGCTTTGCCTTCACATTTTGAAGATCTGTGCCACCATTACCTGCATGTACAGCCCCCATTCCTGTTCCATTGCTTTTTGCATAAGTTGCCACTAAGTCTCCTGTATATCTTCACTCCAAAAGCACTCTACATACAGACCATTATCTTCATCTTCCTCCTCAGCAGAAGCAGGAGCATCATGAGATGTGACAGCATCTGGAATAGAGATGTAAGAGCTGACATTGACCAATTAGTTTTGTTTAGTTTTCTTTTTCTTTACCCATTAATTCAGATAAGTGCTCCACTTCTTGGGAGATAATTGCTTTAAATTTTCCAACCCTACATCAGATTTGAGATTTGAATATTAGCAGTGCTTGCCTCAGAGGACTGGATGAAGCCATTTGGTTAAGTTTGTTGTCGTGCTGCTCTGCTGCTTCAGCTTTGAGAGAAACTGTTAAGTGTAGATGAGAATTATGTATGTGCATCTACAACCTCTGTGAATTGTGAGCTTTTCTTTTCTTTTTTTTTTTTAAGATTTTGGTCGTTTACAGATGACAAGCTGTTAAAATACGATGGCCCCGAGAGCTCAATGCAACTCAATGCAACTTAAGAAAACACTTCCAAATAGACAAAACACAAAGATGTGAAGCATAATTACTATACAAAGCATGAAATAATAAGATAGAGGGAGGTATGAGCCCAAGGGTTGTCTGTGCAGCGGCTCATTATGACACATAGTTAAATTTTGTTGTTAGGGGACATCTAGTGGCCATGGTGATAATGACAGGAGAAAAGGAAGAAGTCTGGAGATGTAGTATCAAGAGCACCAGAGTCCATGTCAGAAGGAAGTTGTGGTACACGGAAAACTCAACAAAGCAGAGATACGAAACCGGACAGCAGTGTTCAATTCTTATATGAAACCAGAGTCAGAGTGTTGAAAAAAAAACTACTTGGTTGTTTAGGATGGAGGACTTGATAAGTAGGTTAACTGGTTTGTGTTATTATTTCTTTTTTTTCACCTTCTCGAAAAATATTGGCTTTTTATATGAAAATTTGTTTTATTCTGTCACGCAGCTTTCTCTTGCTGATGTCGTCGTATGTTGACAAAATGATTCTTACATGCTGCAGGTCAGCAGGATCGTCCAGCGTCTTTCTAGGTGGCTGGTTTTATGCAAATTGTAAATTTACACAAAAACATGTTTGCACATTTGCTGAGGGGGAAAAAAATAAAGATAAAATGAAAAAAAAAAGCACGATGGCAACAGATGTGTGAGGACAGTTAACTGGCTGAACAGAATCAGACTGGGCTGAACTCTGTGCCCACATGCCAAGACCACAGCTCTGTGTTATGTGAGGTGGCAGTTTGCCGACATTAATGCAGAGGCTTCTCATTCAGCTGAGCGTAACGCAGTCACCCCACCAAACACGCAAGCATGGAGCCACGCTAACACATGCATGCATGCTCTGATACACTTAACTGTTGCTTAGATGAATAAAAACTCACACACACACACACACAAATAAGGTTCATTTATGGCTGCTTCTGAGCATGTATGATTATACAGCAAACCTGACAGTCTGTGCAGCTCAGTGTTACTTTAAATGTTATAAATAAAGATATGTGTGAGAGGAAAACAAAAGCTTTGCACAACACAAATGTGATGTGTTTCGGTGGTAAATGGAAACATGGCTACATGTTATTATAAATCAGAGCAAAGAACTGCAAGAAAGCAGCTGCAGTCTGTAGCCACTGAGGAGGTCTGAAACTTCAAGAGAGAAGAGGAAAAGAAAAAATAAAGAACCTGCAAGAACCAGTCGAGTTTTCTGCCAAAACAGTTCTTTCTAACCTGCGGACATCTGTGTGTTCTCTTCTCTTTGTAGTTCATACTGAGGAGACGAAGGCCAACACAATCTGTCCCCTCTCCTCCGTCTGTCAGCTCCTCTTCTACTCCTCCTTTCACCTTATTTCTATTTTTCCCTATCTTTCTCCCTCCATTTCAACAGTCCAATTTCAGTTGAAAACAGACTTGAAAGAGACACCTGGCCCCCATCGCAGAGGATGAGCCAAAGTAAATAAACAATGTCTTTGAGGGGGGCCCCGCAGCAACACAGAGGAGAAGAGAGGAATGGAGGGATAAGAAAAGAGGAGTGCACCCAGGGCGGGAGGGTCAGTGAGAGAGAGGATGCTGTTGAACAGTGCCAGAGAAAATCACACGTCTTTTCTTTCATGCACTACTTTTTACCAAAGTCCCACAATTTTAGGCAACAGTTCTCTCTCTGCTTCAATTAATAGGACAAAGGATGAAAAAAATCTTCTTTTTATGGCTATTGCTATTGGTGTTTGGACTTTTTCTTTTTTTTTATGTATTTTTTAAAGTTAATCATTAAACCATTAAGAATTTTTAATTAAAAAATGTTATTTGACAGTGGTGATTTCTTAGAATAACATTTTACATAAAAGATTTTAAATACAGTGGTTAGCACTGTTGAATCTCAGCAAGAAGGTTCTTGGTTCAGTTTTTCAAGCCTGGGGCCTTTCTGGTTAGAGTTTGCATGTTTCCCTGTCTCTGTGTGGGTTTCTTTGCAGGTTCTCTGGCTTCCTCTCACAGTCTTAAAGAGGAACTATGCAGGATTTTTACCATAGCTATTCTACATTTTTACCTTAATTAAACAGCTTCAGAGTAATTGTGATGGTTACATACATGACTTGTAACTTGTTACAGGGAGAATGGAGGCTCTCTGTCTTCCACCTGGCGTCTCTTGGCTGAAAACCAACCTTGCAACATCAGTGCAGTATTTGGCCGCCGACCCGGTGTCCCAACGCTCGTCTCTGTGTGGTGCGACACAAATGCGCTACGTAACCTGTAATTTATGACAGTTAAGACTACACAAATATACACGTCGTAACATCATATTGTCATAGAACATTATCTAATACTCCATGAATTGCTATTTCACCTGCTTTGTAAAAAAGAAAATGCACATGTCCCAGAGGAGGGTTAGTAAAACAGCGGGAAAGGGACTATGGTAGACTATAGGTGTGACTATGAGAACGTGATGAACCAGAACGTGGTTTGGTGGTTTTGTGGAAACCAATCCAGCCCCATCCCAACATGGAAAAGCTGTACAGCTAATGAATGGGTGGATGTTAAACCATGTTTCACAGCCTAGAAAAAAAGTGAAACAGTCTTCATCTTGTGAAGTCAACTGTCAATTGTTCAGTTAACCCTGATGTACATGAAGCATGAAGAGATGTGTGTGGAGCGACGATGAGGAGACCTTAACCTTTCTCACATTAGCACATGAAACAGAATCAGAAATGTCAGGTTTCCATCATGTTTTCCTTGCGGTTTTCCATCGTTTGACCTTTAGCTGCAGCTCTTTTGATGACCTCATCTTCTTCTGTGGTTTATCAGCTCCACCACCTGTTTACCTCCATCACCCAGTCAACTCATATGCACACTACAGCTGTGGAGCAAAACAAGACGTCCATTATCTTTTAATTTGGGAAGTTTGGTTCAAACTTGCCTTAAATTTGGACAGAAACTTGAACGTGCTACTTTTGATGAGAGCAACAGGTTGCAAAATGAATGGGTTAATGAAGGGCACACCGCAAAACATCAGACCATTTAGCCTAATTGATTGGTTGCTGTATTGTTTCACTGGTTGACTGGTTGATTGACCAAGTGACTAGTTGAACTTACCGACTGATTGTTTATATTCCACAGGAAGTGCTGGTACCTCTGTGACATTCAACCGTAACGGTGACGCTCCTGGACGCTACGACCTGTTTCAGTACCAGTGGAGCAACATCACTGGACCGGGCTACCGGGTGATCGGACAGTGGACAGAAAACCTGCAGCTCAATGTGAGTCAAACATGCAACAACACCACTGTCTGGGTTGGCTGGTATGAGCTGCACATGAACCTATTTCCTATACTGATCGTATAAACGATACGATACGATACAAATTACTTTATTAATCCCCAAAGGGAAATTCATTTGTCTGTCAGCTCATCACTATTTGCAGAAGAATCAAAAAAGCCTGATGGCTAAAGGCACAAAGGATCTTCTATATTTCTATATTTCTCTGTCCTGCGGTCAACAATTGTTGTGCATGCACTGTTTTACCATATAAAGAATCTGATTAGTCTTTGAGTTGGAAATGATACCACTCAGCTCATGTTTCCTCAGCATGAATAAGATTTCAAGAATTTGCAGTAATAGATCCCACTGAAATACTGTAGCCACTGTGGTTACATTACCTCTGCCTAGAAATGTGGTTATCAGGCAGGCTCGGACACACTGGAGGATTTTTAAGCCAATATACACCAGATTTGTACTTCCTCACAAGCCGACTGGGGATTCCTAATTGGAGGCTTGTTCTTCACTGATAGTCAAAGGAGATTATCTGATGCTGTGAGAGGTTCTCAGTTTTATTTCATCTGGCCTGGTGCAACTGAGCTAAATGGACCACACGAAAGGAATGTATCCAACCATACAAAGCAAAACAAAGGGGGTGAAAACTGATTTAGACTGTAACTTTACAGAGGGTTAGTTAGCCAGAGAGAGGATGCTGTGGTTTGACCCTTAACCATGGTTCAGAGCTTTTGGAAGATTGAACAAGGTTGTGAATACAAGCTGCTGAAATGGATTTCTTCTATGGGGTAAGCTGAAAGACAGGTGTCGTGAAGGTGTCCATTGTAGAGGTGCTCTATGAATGGTCCCTGGAGCCAGTTGAGGTGGTTTAGGTATCTGGTTAGGATATATCTTGGGTGCCTCCCATTTGAGTTCTTTCACCCTTGTCCAACTGGTAGTCAGTCTCATGCTAGAGAGACTGTATATCTCCTCTGGTTAGGTGGACCTGGAGAGTGTTGGTTGGAACAGGAACTTCCACATTACTTTGCTTGACTTTCAGCCACCATGACCCAACCTTTGATCAGTGGAAGAAGATGGATGGATGGAGGGATGGAGGGATGGAGGGATGGATGGATGGATGGATGGATGCCACATTCATCCATCAAAACATCCAACAATACATCAAATTATGAATTGGATGGACTTGCAAAAAATTGTGTACAGCCATTCATGATCCCCAGATAATGACTGCTGATGACTGTGATCTTCTATTAGCATGTTAGCATGGTGGTGTTAGCATTAGCTCAGACTACAGCTGTACAATCTTAGCTGACGTTTGTTTCTCACTAAGCTGAGTGACGAGGCGTTTGAAACGTTGTGAACTTTATAATGAGTGAACGTGTCACCAAGTCTCATTATGGAGGAAGCACGACTGTCTCGAACTGTTAATGAATGAGAGCAAACTGTTAAAAGACAACTGCTCTTTACTGTTGTGAAGGTGAAGTCAGAATGATGATGAATGAATTTAAGTGACCTATCTTAATCTTCCATGTACTCGTTACTGTGCGTGCTTCATTATTCCTCTCACATGGCATTGTCCTGAGACTCCCTTTTAGTTTCCATAGACACTTAATGTTTGAAGAGCAAAGTGATGTTTAATTATTAACCAGAGTTTTACCGGGTGCTGCTCTCTGAAAAAGTTGGACTGAGTCACAGTGTTGGTGAAACTATTGCTCCTGAGAATATCGCTTAAGCATCATTCATGATTCTGGCTCATCACACTGCAGGATCTGACAGGTCTGGATATGAGTTGTGCGTCTGATCCCTGCAAGAGTTTACACTGTGTTGAATCAGAGGTGATTATTGACATGTGCTGCAGCACCTTTAAGCCACAAGTGCATTTTGAGTTCCTGTTGATGAAAATCTTCCACAAGATGCTCATCTCACTTTGTATCACTGTACGTACACTTAACTGTGCCTGCCGATGAATGCCCTGCTAATGAGCAGGAGTGTCAAT
This sequence comes from Selene dorsalis, assembly GCA_900303245.1. Classification (NCBI taxonomy): domain Eukaryota; kingdom Metazoa; phylum Chordata; class Actinopteri; order Carangiformes; family Carangidae; genus Selene; species Selene dorsalis. The sequence goes on from OMNW01022917.1 coordinate 48,301, forward strand.
GAATAGAAATACATTATTCAGACACAAACAGGTAAGAACTATGTAATTTGTTCATTAACTTGCTACTTGACTTGACTTGATTATCCACCATGAGCAAATATCATATCCACTCTTTGTCAATGAGATGTCACAAAAAAGGCAGAAATCCATGTGCTGGTAGCCAAGCTGGCTTCCAGCGACAATACAGCACGTTGCTCCCACAAGAGGATAGTAAAGTATATGATGGATTCAAACAAGCAATATTAAATCCTGAGTGCTGTTCTGAGATCAGACAGAAGAAGAAACATGAGTTTGACTTAAGCATAAATCAGTTTAATGCTGATGTCCCAAATACAAAATTTTACTTTGCATTACATTTGTACTATGGGACTGTTGATTATTGCCTAACAGTTCCTCATTGCCTGTTTTTTACAGTTCTGAAAAATACACCTACGTATGGTTGACGTCTCCGTCAGACAGTCCCTCCTTCTCTGTGTTGTGTGCAGGTAGAAATCAGACGTGTTTTCCAACAGTGTAGCTGTGGTTTGATCTGCAGCATTCCCGCTTTTGCATTCAAGGCCATGTCTCTGCTTCTTCACAACACTAAATTATTCACCTCAATAGCCCCTGGTAAGCCAGATGTGGCAGAGCTGTTGCTATTAGGCCTCCCATTATTGCTTCTTTCCCTCTATCCTCATAATTCCTTTGTGTGTATTTTGTGGTGTGTGTCACTCACCACACTACTAAGGGGAGCTATTACCGAAAGTATACATTCAAGCGTGACAGTCAGACCTAATATGATTTAAGTAACTTGCATGTACACTGATTTACTTAGGCAATTCAGAGATCAAGGTGCATAAGAGTACTGAGCATATTTAGAAGATTAGTAACCTGTGTTTGAACTTGCCGCTGTTGAAAGAATCAGAGATGAAAAATGGCGTGTCTGCCATGTTACATATGGATTATCCTAATGTCCCACACTGACATACATGATCAACCCAACCTGTCCTCATACATCACAGGTCTTGCATGTGAATAAAGGCAAGAGACGTACAAACATATTTAAATGTTTCAAGACCTTACTGGCTTATGATCCTGGAAAACCACAGGTGGATGTTTTAGTAAACGGAGAAGAATGGGGTTGGCAGCATTTTATTTCTGCCTCTGTCTTCTTCTTCTGATTCTCTTTAGTTCCCCACTGGCACGGCTGCTTCTCTGTGTCTTAATGGGTCAATCAGAAAGTGCTTCGCTCTGATGGCTCTCTGTCAGGGTTTATGTGGTCATAGTGTGCGCCAGGACAACTTGTGCACTGCACTGCACGAGCAGCCGAAAAACTCCTCACAGCAAATCACATTTAGCGGTATACGCGCGTGTTGTTGTGTTCTTTTGTTTTTTCAGTGATAGATGTTGAAATTGATCCTGGTGCCATCGACCTCTGTATTTTTACACAATGGAATGTCCTTACTGTCATGCTGCAGAATGAATGAAAACTACAGTACATTGTGGAAGGCCAAAACTTGATGCTCTGGGTCATATTTACTGCAGCTGTTTTCCAGGTGCCAGCGTCACAACCTCCACTCCACACTGCCCTGTAGGTTATTTATCGAACACTCTCAGCAGAGTAGAAACAGAGCTGGCATGCCATTTGAGCTGTTAGCGAAACTGAGGTGTGCCTCTCTACTTGTGTGCGTATATTTCAGGGTAGATCACAGGTGGAGACAGGGTCACTCTGTTTTGCTGTTTGCAGTGGTCAGTTTCATGGGGTTAAATTCTCGCCCTCTGAGGGGCAGGTTGTAGACATGGTGCAACTGGGATTTGCAAGTGTCAGAAATGAGGTGGTGGTGGTGAAAAACAGACCTGCTGCTCCAATCTTCTTCTCTTTCTCCTCCAGCTGTTGTGGCTGTTGTTTATTCTCTGGATCCTTGATTTGTTTTACCATGTCTTTTACGTGTCCTATTTTCATATGTGATGCATTCTGCTGTTTTAAAAATTAGATATAAACATTACAATAACTCACAGAATCAGGTCATAGCAACAGTTTTTTTTTTTGTTTGGTTTTTTTTCCAGTTATTTTTTCCTTTGGTGAATTTGAACTGCGATCAAAGTAAATATTTGGGAATCGAGATCACCGCATTAACATTTATTGTGTGAGGAAGATGATCTTAAATAAATCCTCCACCTCCCTCTCAGACTGAGTCTCAGGTTCAGTGCAGGAGCTGACTGTCTAATGAGCTGCAGTCTCAGTAAATCAGGGGCTAAATACCAGCAGATTACAGACACAAATTTGATGAATTGTGCACATCTGCACCATTTTCTTGTAAACCTGGCACTCAGTGATGACTGGGTTCATTATTGGTGTGAAGGCTGCTGGATCCTTAATTCAGTGTCACTCTTCCTGACATTTATTATCCTCCTAAATCTGTAAAACGTTTCCAGCTAAAAGAACAAACCTTCTGTGTTGCTGGATGAGCAGAGGTATGATTTGTGACACTGGGCTGTTAAAAGAAAATATGTCCTGGCATATGTGGGTAAACAGAGAACTTTTGATGGACATCAACAGATGACCTGCGGTCATGGATCCACCGGGACGCCCTGCACAAAGCCTGAAATTACGTTGTTAGATGGGCCTCCAGTGGTCAGGTGAAGGCTGCATGGGTGGGGGCAGATCTGTTTGTCAGTTGGACATTACACAGTCTCCACTGTGATCATTTTGGTGGACAGGTACAATATAGGATCCACTCTGTGTCTTCACCCCCTTCCATCTGATCGTGCTGTTGTTTGACAAGTTTGTGGTCACCATGAGAACCCGGTGCAACGTGGAGATGACTGTTCCTGGCGAAGCTCTGACCCAGTTCCTCTGTACTACACATATGTTGTTTCAGCAGCAGCCACCAGTGTATTAGCTCCGGCTTGTTGGTCCATTGCTTCATTGTTTGTGCAGTTGAGGCTTCAGCCGTTTATCAGCTTTGACCTACACGACTTGTCTCATTCCAAATCACCTGTCAGTGATGGGACATGAGCTGCTTGTCCCTCATCCCTCCGTATAACTGAAGACTCAGGTGTGATCACTCATCCTGATCCTGAGGTTTAGTGTCGATCTTTATAAAAATCTTGTTACACTATTAGTGAATGATGGCGGCCAAGATTACACTCGAGGGAAAGGTGTGATTTGAAGGTTTTCGGGGTCTGATTTTTTTAGCTTCCACACATCAGATGAGAGAAGCGGTGACAAAACAATTCTGATACTCTGATCTGAGTCAAGCTCAGGTTTTACTTCTCACAGGTTGTATGGAGGCAGCAGTTGCAACATACGTGTTCATCCTTGTTTTCTTAGTGTTAGAAAATGGTAGCGAACTTTAATCACACTATGGAGATAAGTATTTCACTAGAGTTTTACTTAGAATGTAATTAACAAATAACAAAAGTCACATGATGGAGTTATGATCGCATCGCCCAGCAACGTAGTGTTTGTCAGCTGCTGCAGCTGCTGTGGAGTTCACCTTGTTTAAACATCTCTGCCTTTTCTGCTTCTTTACTGTGCTCTGTTATTTCTATAGGAAGCAGCAGCTGTTTGATTTGTGTAGCTTAATATTGCTCCTCTGAAGTCTGTGCCTTGGTGTGTCTATCATTTTGTCCCATCTATAGAGGAATGTAATGCGTACACTACATCCTCCACAATGATCACACAGGTGAAGCAGCGACTCTCAACAACAACATTAACATTGAAATTGCAGAACTATCTTATCAGCAGCATTTGTTTCAGGTGTTTGTATAAACTGCCAACAGAGTGAGTAGCATAATCATCAGTTGTGTTCGCAGGCTGCAAAGTGCTTGTCTAGAATTGAGTAGTTACATTTGGTGCCCTTCTCACCTGGAAAATATGTGCAGTGGGAAATACCAAAGCATATACACCTGCAGCCTGAAGGTGCACTTTAATGCAAGAGATTAATGTTATGATATTGTTAGCATCTCTTCTTCCCCTTTTTAAAGTGACATTTATATTTTGTACGTCTGCCTGAGCACATTTTTATACAAGTAGTTTCACAGGTACTTTCTCCACACCTGCTTATTCACAGATATGCCTGTGTATTGTGTCCTATAGCTACCACATGGACAGTGCATTAACAGTGCATTGTCCCTGGAAGTTTCAGCGTGTTGCTGTGAGTTTCAGTGCGGCATGAGCTCATACCTCCCAACCAAACTTTGTGCTACTAATTCAAAGGGCGAAAAACCCTGTAGACAGAGCAAAAACTTTGCACTCACACGGCAGCAGCAATGACAGGCAGCAACTACAGTTTGGCAGCAGTTAGCTTAGAATTAGCCTCAAAAACCATACACAGCTTTTCATAAGTCCTGCCCTCTCAGAAGCTTGGTAACCTGGTTGTTTAGTCAACATCACACACCATTTAGTTGCTATTCTCCTCATTTGACACCCAACACTTCAACCCTGATCCTGGACCAGTTTTCCCACTGGGCACAAACACATTTACCACGTCTTGAAGGACATACAGTCTGTACATTAGTTTGGAGTTGTGAGGTTAAACATATACACAAAAGTAACTGGGGAAAAGGATTATGTGTCCAAAGCTCCACCACAATGTGAACCCTCTGGTGAACTCCTGTGGGAGGATTAAATAGTCCATATCCATGATATGGGATTACCAGCTTCATTTAGAAAATGGCACTTTGTGGTGATGACTCTGCAAACTGCCACCGATACAACAAAATCCCTGCAAAACTGTGTTTAATATTTCTACAGACTCTGATTTGGGACAAAATTCACCTCTCCATCAATCCTAATGCTTTTCTGTCAATTTACAACTTTTTATATACGAGAACTTAGTCCCAGAGTCTTCACTTAGGAGAGGGTGTTATTTTTTAGTATTAAAGGCAAGGACACCACAGGACACGGACAATATTTCTCCCTCCTTCATTTCCTCTCGTCTCCCCCTCCTCTCACTTGACATCTGCTGCTAATCCTCTCCAGGCTGGAGACCCCGTTTCATCCCATTCCCAGCCTCGATTGAGATTAATTTAATTTATCACTGGTAATTTCTTTTTTTCTCCCCTTTAGTAAACGTCTTGTATATTAGCCTGGTAGTTGGTCCTTACAGAGGACCAAATTGATTCTGCATGCTATGTGATACTTTGTGCCTCCGGGGCATACACATCGTGTGAGCCGGAGAGGACGGCGAAGTGGGAGGAAGTATTTCACATGGCTGTTGTTTCATCTGCGTCTCTGTGGATGAGTCAGAAAATGACTCTCGGAGAGTGTTGGCCCCTGGACACTGTAGTCCTTAATGTCATGTGCTTTGCTTGGGTACATGCAGTTAACTGTGCAGCATTTATAGTGGCTGTAATGTACAGTAATGTGACAGAGACAGCTGTTATCTCTGGTTGTGTTGTGTTAAAATTCACTCAATACCTGGATGGAAACTCTTTTAGCCTGTCGCATAGATCTATTTCAGAATAAACTGTGAAAAATACAATAAACAGTGTGAAGCCGGGACTTCATGGTGTGATGCAGACAGTGTGAGACTGTGTCTTGTGACAGAGATCAGACAAGCGAGACACAGATTCAGGGGGAAACATATCTGGACCTTGTCCTTTCCTCTGCTGTGTGTGGCCTCTGTCTGTAATGTAGCTGTCGGAGACAGACACTGTCCCAACAGCACATCAGTGTCACTTCAAGAAAGGAAGGTCACTGAAAGCAAATGCCACCAAACAGACAGTGAGAAAGTGGGAAAGAAGTGGAGAGATGGAAATAGGAGAGAAGAACAATGAACTGGACTCCCGAACAAGTGCACGGTGCAGGGCTGGAAATGGAGAATGAAAGTGAACAAAAAGAGGAGGAAACAGAGGAGTCATGTATTTTTATGACCCTAAAAGCTGCACACAGAAATACATTATCCTCTACTCCTGTGTGCATTACGTAATGGAAAAGAAAGAGAAGCTGCGCAATTCAAAGCAAGAAGAGAATTTTCTCAATTTTTGCATGAGAAGGTTAAAATTGTGATGACACCACAGCAGAATATTACTCAGATTGAGCCTGTTTATTCTCTTCTTCTTTTGTTTGTCTGTTTTGGCTGGTCCCACATGATACATGTTTGGAAATGAGTTTCACTGCATGTTTTGGGACAGTTTTTATGAGAAATACAGGGCATTTTATGAAATGACAATTCCTTTTTTTGGGGGGGGGCAGGTTCTCAACTCAGGGCAAATATCTATCTTTTTATTTATGAAGTAATATCCAGCTGGGAATCTGACAAGTAAGTTCACTTCATCTTAATTACTACTTTTAGAAATCAGTGAATAATCTTGGGTTTAGTTTTGCAACTACAGTTCCCATAATGCTTTCAGATACTAAGTATATTATATGTTTCCATGCCCTGTGTTAGTTACTGAATGCTGTGGGCTGTGGACTATTTATAGTCTATACATACATACTGTTTGCATCTATTTTTGTGAAATTGTTTTCATTGAAAGTTAAAGCAGCTGAATCAGCTGTGATCAGCTCCTGTGGAGCCATGAATGCAGAAAACATGAAGAAGTTCTGCTGTTATAAGAAGCAACTTCTCTGATTCCCCTGTTGATTTTGTGACAAAACGAGAGGCCCCACACACAGTGCACGTTCTGTGTTTGGGAAGGTACGACCCTGCTGTAAACATGAGAGTCTATGGGGACTGACTCCCTGTTGGAGACACACTCTAGTGGCCAATCCAAGGCTTCAATTTTCAGCTTGACAGGTTGATGCAGCTCCAGTCAGCCTTTACTTCACCATCAACTTTTCTTTACAGCAAATTTGGGATGTTTTAGTTTAGTATTATATTCTAAAAATTGCCATATTATTGTCAGGTGCGACGTTCGAAAAACAAAAGAAAACAACAACAGGACGTCGCTGCTTCTTGAAGCCACATGTTTCTGTCATGTGAGTAAGTGTGAGACTACAGAATGAAGTGAACAGATAAGACTGCATATGTCGATCTCAGCGCTGTTGTGAGGGCTTCCAGTCGCCTGTGTCAACGTGATGTTGCCGTTCACGGCCAGGGATGGAAGCACATGCTCCACAACTCGAAAATACATGAAACAGCTCAGTGATCTGACAAGATGATTATAGTATGCGTCAAAGAGGAGCGCAGGAACCCAGCAGGGTGAGACAAGATAATAGACAAGCACTGACACGTATACATATGTATACATGGACATAGGCACACATTTACAAATACACACACAACCCTTAGGCGTGAAAACATGCAAAACACACATTTACAGAGGTGTCGGCATCCAGGCAGCGATGCTACAGATTCCCTGCTCTGAATAAGAAAGTGATGAAGTACATTTAGTCACTAATGCTGCAAATTTCATCTCTGTGCCGTGGAGAGACACACTCTTGAAATTATACATAATGACATTTGCCTGATATTACAATTTCCTTTTAAGATCTCACTATTGTTGCTGCAGAAAACCTGAAAACCTTTAGATGATCCTTGTCATCACGATGTAGTTTTGTTTTGTTGTTTTTTGTTTTTTTAGGTGGAAAATATCAAAAACAATTCTCAAAAGGAGAAAAAAAGTCTCCAGTGGAATGTTCTTGAAAATTAAAGGTGGATCTGACCCAGCAGCGAGGGAGAAGATAGTGTCTCTTTTCTCCCGCAGTCTTATCTGTAATGGCTCAGAAATCTCACCGCTCGTCTCAGAAATCTGCTGCTGCTTGTCTTTCATGTCTGAGAGCTGGAGAGAGATGGAGGGGAGAGATTCTGATGGGTGCTAGGCCTCATTAGGAGTAATGAAATTTGACCTTGATCTCTGTGAGAGCAATCCCTCACAGCCCCTTCCAGCTGCATTATGAGTCAGATGAAGAGATTTGGAGCGGACAGCGATGGCAGGAACAGACAGCTTACAAGCACCAAGGGTTAATGACGCCACGTCAGAAAACTGCGTGGTGCTGGTTCAAATCCTCAGCCTGATTAACTGGCAAGCACTGTTGAAATGTTGCCCCCCTCCTCTCTTAATTCTTAATTAACGTATCAGCCCAGTCCACATGACGTCAGCGAAAATGAGTCTTTTTCTCTCATGTTCTCCATCCAGATGAAAATGATGTTTTTTCTCTCAGCTTCCAGACTGTGTAAAACTGAAAACCCTCAGTTTGGTGTTTCAGTGTGTACAAAGAGGAAACTGAGCTTTTACAGCATGATAATGAAAGCAGCACAGGGAGGGTCGAGGGCTGCGTGAATAAAAGTATGCCGTTCTTACAACGAATGCACGAGCTGAACATTGACAGAAACTTTTATCCTCCGCTTGATTATACTCACATTGTCACAGTTGTTTAATAATAATTTTATCGGCAGCGACTTTAGAAAGTATGAGGTTGAGTGTGGAGTAATCAAAACAGGTATTTCATGCTGGTTCAGCTGTGTGATGCTGTGAGGTGAATGCAGCTGCATCATATCTATAGACTGTATATGAATATGCATATTGTGATGTCACCCAGAGGTGGGGCGTGTGTGGAGCTGGGAGTTTGGTGCAGACAATCAAACACCTGTCACTCACACAAGTGGCCACGCCCTCAATCATGCAGAACTTTAAGCCTTAATGAAACGTAAATGAGTGAGTTTTATAAAACTATTGTGTTAAAAATGAAGCCACTCCTAGGCAGCGTGTAATTATGACCCATAGTAATTTTAATAGCATTTTGTTGAATTTAGCAATTATGAACAGGAGCATAGGGAAAAGTGATGTAGTAGTCTGTGTCAGGATGTAGAGTTTGATTCCCAAGGGAAACCAGCAGAATACTGTATATCACTTCTCTCCAAAGCTGTTGTTGTAACCGTTACAGCAAAAACCACAGTGTGTGCGTGTGTGTTTATTTTTCTTATTTAGTTTTCCCTGAGAACTGTCAAGGGTTAGGTCACTTGTGTGATGACAACAAATATATATTTGTGTCTGTATTTGTATTTGTTCAAAGTATGTATACAGTCCTTGCTTTTTTTTCATAGGAACCACGACAACCAAGGCCTGCAGCCCTAGGGCGCTATTTCAGCAGACATTCCTGTGGGTCGTATAAGAGGGTTGAGGAAAATGACCAATATGGATAAATGAAGTCCAAAGACCAAAACCGTTGTAAACATGTTTATTTCTGCTATAAAGTTGGATATTTTAACATTGGAGTCTATGTGGACCAACTAACTATTGGAGCCTAACTCTAGTGGTCATTAGAGGAACTGTTAGTTTTGTTTTGGCATCATTTTTGAGCCCCTGCCAGTATAATTCATGAGGATTGGCTCTAGCACACAACACAGAGTTCTAGTGGACACTCTTCAGACTGACTGTCGCTGTCCAGTCATGGTTGACTGTACGCCTGCCATCTCCTTTATCAGTGATCTCTCATTTTAAACATCAGTGTTGTATCAGTGTTGTAATGACATACACAGCTGTGGTCATTATCATCACAGCCCTCACCGGATGTTGGCTGTGAGACTGCTTTGTTGTTTGGTGACTGAAATAAGACACAATAGGAGGAGGTTTATTCAACTCCCTGTGGGAAGAGGTCCTGGAAATGTAATTCATCATCACACACACATAAAAAAAAAAAGATGGCTGACAGCTTACTGTAGGTGCGACTATTGAAGTAAGTGTTGGAGTTTTCTCTGAGCTGCAGCATTGTTTAGTTCTCAGGCATGCATTAGGTTCAGTGAACCAATGAGCAAAGCAGCTCAAGGGAACTATATCCACCGCTGAAGCTGTTTCCCTCCACATACCATTGACTCCCATCATCTGAAAAGTCTGATATATCTCTAACACTTAAGTTCTGGTGGTTGGCTTTTGCCCAGTTGGTTAACAAAGCAGCAGATACCCTCTGTTTTCTCATACATACTATATGAACAACAAGGGAGCCATTTGTTTCAAAGATAAATTGAGTGGGAATTGTTTACTCTTACCGCTGTCTGTTTTCAGTGATGTATACTGTCTCAGATATATAATAGTGCGCTGCTCTTACTGGAGTTTGTCTTGTTCTGTGGTGCCTCGGGAATGCAGCTGAAAGGAATAAAATTATTCAAATTTCCTTGTTTTTTTTCCCAACTGTAACTTTTCTTTGAAGAAGGGTTAGAAGTCTGTTTTATTCAGATTTATTCAACATCCAAATGAGAGAACAAAGGCAGTCAATTCCTCACCTGTGGTGGGAAAACACTGCACTCCCGCCCAGTTATTGGACACAGTGTTTTCATTATTTCCTTTTAAATAATCCTGAGTCACAGCAGGTCACCAAACACTGCAACATTTAAGACTTAAAAAATAATGGTAAAATGATAATAATAATAAAAAAAAACCTCCCGTGAAGTGTACCCCACATGTTGCCCCTGGGATTATGATAAAGGCTTAACTGAACTGAAGATACTTTGCTCTCAGCTTTAAATCAGTTTTAATCCTTGCCTCTGCAAACAAAGTCCCATCATAGTGAAGAAGAGTGTTATTTTTGTTGTCTCTTGTTTAAACATGATAAATAGTTGTGGCAAGTTTTAAACTCTTTGTACATTCAGTCTACAAAAGCAACTTCACTTTCTTCTCAGTGCTGGAGAACAACAGCTGAGTCACAAATGTTAATATTAGATGCTCCACACAAAGATAGATAAAGGCTAAAAGTAGCATTGCATTTCATATATGTCGAGGACTTGCACTGGGATTTATGAGCAGGGAATACCTTTGTCCAAGAAGACTTTAAGGTGGCGACTGTTGATATAATAATAATAATAATAATGATAACAATAATGGAAAACCATTTTTTCCATAGAGTTATAAAGGACAGCCAGAGAAAGTGAACAGAGATTATATAGTAATAGCAATAATGATATTTTTAATAGTTTGATATCGGTTGTTATTTCAGCACCATGGACAGCGTCATGATCAACACACACAGGATGGATTTTTGTACTGACATGTCGATGAATGAACTGGAAAAATCTGTTTAATTAACATGTATCTTTGAAGAATATATTCATAATCCATAAAACTACCTAATCACAAACATAAGGTCACAAACACTGGTGTGAAAGATGGTAGACGTTACCTCAAAGCCAGCGGTTTAGAAAAAGCAGAACTATAATGTCAGTATGAAAAAGAGATTTAAAATAGGCCACCGCGTTGAATTCCACAACCTTGGGCCCAAAATTAGAAACACTCAGTCACCGTTAGTGACCAGTCGAGATTCAGAGACTACTAGTAATCTCTTGCTGGAAGATCTTAGGCAGGGCTCAGGTTCATAGGAAGTCAAAACCCTTCCAGATGCAGTGTTAAGCTTGAAAAATGAGCAATGTGCCATGTGTTAAAAACCTGGCAGCAGAGATACAATACTTAAATCTGGAAGAAACAAGAGTGTGGATGACCTTTTACTTCCAGACTTGACTATTGTTGCAGTCTTTTGGAGTTAGAAGTGACAGCCAGAGTCAAGTCTACAGAGAGGGAGAGAGACAAACCAAGGATTGAAGAAAATACAAACCCTGTAATGACTATTTGATGAGAGTGGCACTGCCCCTTTAAAAAATACAATGAGTAATAATCAGTGCGCTTGGATGATTTTTTAATGATTTTAGTCTGGTACAACTCCTGTCTTATTTTCTTCCATCGTTAATTCAGTCAGGATGGACATCTCCCTGCTTGTCCAGCAGTCTCACACTGTTCCCTCCACACACCCTTTAATGAGCAGACCGAATGCTTTCACAGTTCATCAGACTGTGACGTCGGCTTGGAAGAAAAACTGGTTTCGCACTGAGTGTTTGTCATTTGGATGCATTTGTACGATATTAAAACATATTGCTGAAGTAAGGGATGGTGCAGTCACCGCAGTCACTCTGTTGGAGCAGTGCTAGTTGTCTGATTAGTCTGTTTTTTTGCTTCTGTTTCTCAATTGGTTCCTGTCAGTCGGGCCTGCTGTTAATCTGCTAACTACGTACATTCAGCTGCACGGGGCCTTCCAGGAATCCAGGGGACTTATTTCCTTTTCCATTCAATTAATCAATTTAATCATGATCCACAGTCACCAAGTTAATGGCTGTGGCACACATTAACGGGCAGGAAACTTAACTGTGTGTGTGTGTAGTGGTGGTGGTGAGATCTCAGTTGACTCAGCTGAGAGATGCTTGAGTTTTGAACACTTTTATAATTAACAGAGACAGTTAGTCACAAGTGATAGGAGCTATTATGCACAGTGGATGACTGCTGCACCGAACACGAAGGTGGATTTCCATATTTCCATATACATAGAAAACCTGTCTCCTCTGCTCTGTTCTGAGGGCATGAGTGATTTGTAACAGCTGAAAACACTGAAATGAGTTTCAGCCAGAATGAGTCTCCAGCCAGGCAGCAGCTCTGAGAGGTCGAGCTTCGATACAGCGGTGCTTTGAACTAAATGCGAACAGCATCATGTTAACATGCTAAAATTTAGCAGTTAAATGGTTCGCCATCTGAGTTTAGTGTGTCAAACTTGGTGATTAGTAGCAACTGAGGTTGTTGCTGTTGTTAGTTCTTCAGGTGCCTGATGAAAAACCGAAAAATTACACAAATTAAAATGTGACCTGGTGATGGCACCAGCGGAAAAGTCAGAAGTTCATCAGAGTCAAATGATGGGTGAACGATGATGATGAGACCAATCGGGACCATCCCAACATATCCTCCAACCTGAACAACCAAAAAGGTCATTTGTTCCAACAACAACCTATGGTGTATTGGAGCTTGGTTGTCGTGGTTACAAAAATTGACACCCGAAGTTGGATTAGGTTCAGGCACAACAACTATTCATATAGTTTTGGGTTTAAATAAGTTCATGCTTAAGATTACACATTCTTTGTTCTCATGGTTACAAAAACAACAACATGGTTTGTCACATGAAATAAAAATAACATAAAGTAGCTGCTTCAAACACTGGCCACCTGTGTCAAATCCCTGTGTGATACATATTATTTAATAACTGTGCCAGCCTCTGTTGCTGTTAGACTTATTAACTTCCTGCCAACGCCCCAGCAGGATGTGGGTTTAATTTAAAAAACATGAATAAAGACGTAGAAGTTTTCAGAGTAGCTGTTTGCTCAGGCATTTGGAAACTTTTTTGGGGGGAGGGTGTTTGTGAAGTTCATTGGTGGATTTAAAGGAGCCCTGTGGTGTTTTCTTGTAAACAAACAAATCCTATGTTTACATCCAGCGTGTCTCACAAATGTGCTGTGTACATCACAAAACATTTGCAGAGCTGGTTTAAAGCTAGCATTACTTACATCCATGTTTATTAGAGTGCAGTCTACCCCATAACTCTCTTTGTTGTGGAATTACAGCGCATTATATTGTGTTACTGCTGCCGGTCGGTGATAGTGTGCCACAATTGGTAGGACATGTATGATAATAAAGGGAAACTTAAACAACAGCAGATATTTGTATTATTAATTGGCAGTTATTTCAATCATAGATGAACTCAACCTTAAATAACTGTGGGCTCTTCTGTATCTGATGTCACCTCTCTGTCCTTTGGGAGAACAAAAACAAGAAAATAATCCACTGATTTAATAGTGTTAGCCTCAGAATTTTTCACTGGTGAAGTTTTGCTAGGTGTAAAGGTGTTTTTATCCACTTTTGTGTTGTGTTGTGGGTGAAAATGAAGAATGTTACCAAGGGACAGAGATGAAACGCAGACAGAAGGAAGAGGAAATATCTATGATGGAAAAACGCTGCAGTATGTGTGGACAAAGGAAAGGGCGAGAGGGCAGGAAAAGAAAAAACCAAAAAGGTCAGATTAGGCCAAAAGTCATGTTTATAAAAGCAGTTTACTGCAGCGGCAACATAATGAACCGACAACATCAGGATCGAAACAGAGAGAAAGAAGGCTGAGGGAGAGTCAGCGGTGGTTGAGGCAGTGGAGACTCAAGGCCAAAAAAAGCTGCAGTATAACCATGGCAACAGCACACAGATCCCGTAATTTCCAGCCTTTAGGGGTCCCTGGCCCCCTAAAGGCTGGTATAAGCGTTGGGCGGCCACAGTTGAACTGCTTTGGGAAGGACGGAGGAGGAGGAAGTGAGGAGGAGGAGGGAGCTAATGAGTGCATGGATTAACTGCTCCCAGCTAACGGTCCATGGATGGTAAACACCCGCCCACATGCACCAAACATAACCTCCATTTGATTAAATTTAATCCCAGGGACCCTTATGGGAAAATTTCGGTTATTGTTGGTTAATTATTGAATGTTATAAGCAAACAAAGGTGGGATCCTGGGATAATACTTTCAGAAAAAAGGGTACACTAGTACATGAGAAGAGACAAAAAATGTGTGACACGACATTGTTGACGATGCACAAATGCATCCAAAGAGCCGCTGCAAGAGAAGCTGAACCTCCTCCTGTATCTGCAGAGGCAGCACACATTTCCCTCTCTGTTTCCTCACAGGTGGCGTGTTTGTTTTGGACGAGTTACAGGGTATTTATTCAGAGCGAAGCTAATGTCAGGGCCATTTTAAGTGTTCACCTGACCCGCAGCCTACAGTGACATCAAAGTGGGCAGACGGTTTATCGGCGGTGGAGTCTGACAGCGGAGCCGAGGCAGGCAGAGGAGCAAAGGTCTGCCTGGGACTGATAAGAAAACCACGGGAACGGAGGGAGAGAGAAGCAGACCAAAATAGACAAAGACAGTGAGAGAGATGAGGAGGCGGTTGTGTACATAGAGAAATCTCACCCCCTCTTCTTCCTTTTCTTCTCGTCCTCTGCAGAATAGTGGTAAAAGAAATAAACGATCTGCTCCTCTTGACTCGCTCTTTCTTGATCTTAATTTGCTGGTTTTCTTGGTTTCTGAATCTGTCGATGCGTCGTTCTTCTTTAACCTTCTCCAACGAAGTCCATGCTGCTTCTCATTTTGTTTCATCCCTTTGACATTGACTGTTAAAGTGTAAGTTGATTTCAGGACCCCTGGAGTTAATCACTTGCTCAGGCTGATCTTCAGGTGGGGTGGGGGCATGTGGACTTTTTTCGGGGAACACAGTCAGAGATTTAACATCAGGATGACCCTTTATGCAGATCTCTCCACCAGCTGCGACACCTCTTTAAAGACTCGAGTGAATTATTGAACATGGCGCGGTGGCTGGCAGCCCTCCTGACCACTGCGGAAGCGAGAAGACAGATGGCGTTTCTATGAAATGATTGACCCGACGTTGCTACAGGCATTTTCAATCCCATTTGAATCTCCAGTCTGAAATCCCTTTTAGATTTGTAAAGCCGTGAGTCATTCTACGACCAGAGCGCCGCCCTGCCACTCATCACTTCTGTGTAGTAAAGCTTGTGTCTTACATGACAAGTCAGATTTTGAAACATTTCATTTGCAAAATGGGGTAATATATTCACCTGCCTATAAGCTATTACTGAGGAGGAGCAGCAGGGATTTGTGTCAGCCGGTCATGTAATTTTGATGGTCCATGTGTCGCTTTGTTGTGCTCAGCGTGCAATAAAAACCCTGGCATGGAGTGGACAGAAGTGTGGGAGTGATGGATGGATGTGTGGAAGCAGAGGCTTGATGAATATGATCGGAAAACCATAATAGGACAGACGTGAAGTACGAGGAAGAGTGCAACATATGCAGGAGATGTGTGGGAGGGAAGAAATGCTTTTCTTTTCCTTTTCTTCAGAGTTGGCCTGCTGCCTTTGGAAGGGAGGAAGATTAGGGGGCTGTTTGGAGTTGCCTTTTTGTTGTGGTTCTGAATTCTCACCGTGGCCAAATACAAGCCTTCGGCTGACTCAGGCTGTTAGCTTGATGCAGCCTGTTATCCCCAACTATCCCAGGTTATCAACTTGGCTTTTTGATAGCATGTAGGGAGCCTGGAGGGGAGTCTGGTTGATCAGTATCTTTTTTTTTTTTTTTTTTTTAACCCTTTTCCAAAGCGTAGCCTCTGGTGTCTGGAACCAAAGACTGATTCAGATTGGTCTTTGTAGATAATGTGTTTTAGGGTGTCCTTAGCACTGTGTAATTGATCTTCTCTGGGTCACAGTAGCATTTGAAATACCTCCAGGTCCTTTCAAATCCTTCAAAGAGACAACAGCTATCTGCCTGAAAAAAAACAAACAAACAAACAATAAAAATCAACAACAATACATCATAACGGGGTTTTTTGCCTCCGTCGGTTCTTCTCAGGTCCAGGTGGAATTTCGGGGGTTTTTCGGTTCTTTCTTCAACTTATTTCTAATGTTATACAATAGGACAATGAAAACTGAATATTGAGAATACTTATCACCTCTCTGACCTGCCCCCTTTAAAGTGTTTACTGTCCTTTGAGAAGGAGATTAACTATGTATCCACCTACAGTACATATATCCAACGATACGTGTCAGTGTTGTGCATGTTGTCGTTTATCATGTCATGTGTGAGGGTAATGCAACTACAGCAGGTCAAGCAGGTAACCAAACGTAAAGCCCATCCTGCTGGCTGAGCCTGGATATCTTTACTTTGGAATAAAACCTTAATGTAGTAACAGGATATAAATCAAAGAGCTTTTTCTGCAGTTGCACGAGTGCTGTATCAGACCCGTTAACAAGTCCATGAATACCCAGGTAAAATGGCACTAAGGACATGAGCTCAGAGCTTCTTCCCCTGCTGGTTTTAAACCTAAATGAGCAAATTAAACTGCAAGCATGGAGCCAACATACCAAGACGTCATGTTAAACACTTTGTTAAGAGTCTGACAGCACTGACACTGAGGTACAATCATCCCCAGGAGAACATGACGAGGTGGACATGGTGTTTGATATGACGTTACACTGTCAGCTTAGAGGCACTGCGGGGGTATGTGTTGATCAGTAGTGGTGGAAATATGATCTCGACAGCAGAAATAAAGAAATTCATAGTAGTGGCAGTAACATGAATTAACTAAGTACAAGTGCCTCACATTTGCATAAACTGCTTCTGCATTAAAGTTTGATTATCAGCTCTGCACAGGAAAACCTAGATCAAGTCAAGACTCCAAAGCCAGGAGGGGGTTAAAAACTATCAACTCACCCCTGCAGAGAAGTCTCCCTGCTCACTCTAATATATATACATACATACATACATACATACATTGCAATAAGTAAAATTTTGTTCAGAGCAGAGCTATGATCCAGGCAGAATTCATTCATATTGATGTTCTGCTAATAGGGTATTCATTACTCATTAGGAGCAGTCAAGCTGTCAAATCAATGGGATCTTTGCTTTAGTAACAAGCCAGAGCCAAAGTAAACTCCTTGTTTAGCATCAGCAATATGAAACTAGAAGATCAAATCAGGGCCTAGACTGAGACACCATAACCTTGGAGTCATTTAAAATGGATTTTACAGAATTGTAAAGTTTGAAGATTCACCTTGTCTGGGATACACTCACACACCCAGAAAAGGGTTCGGTTTCAGATGTGTTTCCTCATGTCACATTTGGCTGGCAATGAAGGCAACGAAAAAGGTGACAAGTAATCCAAGGTAATTTAATAGAAGTAAGTAAGTAAGAGCTCCAAAGATGAGTTTCATTTTCAAGTCACCAGTTTCAACCACCAGTGCAAAACAAGTCAAACAGTAATCACCCTTTGATTGTTGGTTATAAATGCAGCAGTTTGTTTTCCTTTATAATGCCAGTTAAGCCTATGACTCTAATCATCTGTTGTCTCCTGTGCTGTTTCTCCAGATTGAGGACATGCAGTGGCCTCGGGGCGAGCAGGAGATTCCCAGCTCTGTCTGCAGCCTTCCCTGTAAAACTGGTGAGAGGAAGAAGGTGGTGAAAGGCATGCCCTGCTGCTGGCACTGTGAGCCCTGCGATGGATACCAGTACCAGTACAACGAGTTCACCTGCAAACTCTGCTCCTACAACATGAGGCCCAACACCAACCGCACAGCCTGCCAGCCTATACCCATCATAAAACTAGAGTGGCACTCGCCGTGGGCGGTGATTCCTGTTTTCCTGGCAATGCTTGGCATCATTGCTACGATATTTGTCATGGCTACCTTCGTACGGTACAACGACACGCCCATCGTCCGAGCATCGGGCAGGGAGCTGAGCTACGTTCTCCTGACTGGGATATTTCTTTGTTATATCATCACATTCCTCATGATTGCCAAGCCAGACGTTGGCGTGTGCTCGTTCAGAAGGATTTTCCTGGGTCTGGGCATGTGCATCAGTTACGCCGCCCTCCTCACCAAAACCAACCGCATCTACCGGATCTTCGAACAAGGGAAGAAGTCAGTCACGGCACCCAGACTGATCAGCCCCACCTCACAGCTAGCAATTACATCCAGTCTCATCTCGATCCAACTGCTGGGGGTGTTAATCTGGTTTGGGGTGGACCCGCCCAACACCATCATAGATTATGACGAGCAAAAGACCATCAACCCAGAACTGGCACGAGGGGTGTTGAAATGCGACATCACGGATCTTCAGATTATCTGCTCATTGGGTTACAGTATCTTACTGATGGTAACGTGTACTGTTTACGCCATAAAGACCCGCGGGGTCCCAGAGAATTTTAACGAGGCCAAGCCCATCGGGTTCACCATGTACACCACCTGCATCGTATGGCTGGCTTTTATACCCATCTTCTTTGGCACGGCCCAGTCTGCAGAAAAGGTAAGAACCAGTGGATGAATGGGTGGTAGACATAGAAAGTAACCGAGTGTGTGCAAGATGTAGGAAGGATTCATTTCTGTATGATGCAAAAGAAATATCGCAACGCAGCAGTCTTTTTACCTTTCATTTCTGTATTTTCTTGGAAGCAAAAGTGCAGTTTTAAGAGCAGGTGTTACAAAAACAGACGATGTTTTTCAGTTTGCAAAACAGCAAATACATGCCTCAGAGGGTGTTCTCTGTGACAAATTGTCACCTTAACCCAAGTTTGAATTTAAGCTACATCTGCTTCTCTGAAAGCAAGACAGAAAAGAAAGAGACAAAACTAAGGAAAGGTCAGGCAGTGAATGATCATTATTCATCTATTTTGCCTCTTCTTGCCCTTTTTTTCTGTGGCTTGGGCAAATTTGCGCTTTGGTGGTTTGCAAAATCGTGAATGTTTTATGGGAATAAACTGAACTGATCCACTTCCTGAAATGACCTCTTCGGATCTCAGTTCAGCTGAGCTCCAGGTCAGTGTGAGGGTACAGTGGTAATTACAAGGTAAACTCACAGTTTTCAAACATGAAGGGTCATATTTTGTGCAAGCAGCCCATTTCATTTCTGAAATAAATACAACTCTCTTGTAGATTGGGAACACAAGTTTAGGATAGGAGGTTAAAGAAAAACTACAGTGTGTCTTTGTTTTCCTTTACAGAGAAATTTATTTACAGGAAGGATTTACAAAGTTTGACATACCAGGATACACAAAGCAAGTTTGCCCACTTTTACTAAACCCCCAGGCCGAACAGGCTACATCTAGCACTGATTAAAAGTTAAATTAATGCATTTGTATTGGCAGAAATGCACTGGAGAAAAAACTGTTAATCACATGAACAGAACTTCAAACTCCATCCACAAAAACAGAGTTTAAAAACAAGTCTTAAAAAAACACACACTTTCTGTTACACTGCAATTACAAATCGCCAGTATAGCAAAAAATCCATGTAAGCAGAGCATTACCGCATCATTCATAATGGGTGACTATCACTGTTGTGTCCCACTTTATCAGCCTGAAGGCTTCCAGACGAGCCTGATCTGCCACTGGAAAATAATCTCAGTCCAATTCGTGCTGAGACACAAAGGCTTTCATATGAAACTCAATGAGCCACATTTTGCAGTGAACTGAAAAAAAAAAGGGGACGATAACATGGATATAAAGCAGACTGTTAAGATGGTTTTGTTTTATTCTGCTAGCACAGGAATCCAGATGGAATTTAATACAATAATGTTGCCGGTAATATCGTAAGACGGCAACGTAATTTTTAAAATCAGTTTTTTTTATGACCTCAGGCGTTGTTTGTGCTCATCAGCTACCTGTTCCTGATGAATCACTTACAACGAGGAAATGTAAAGGTTCTACATTCTGTAAAGTGAGACATCCATGTGTAGCATGATTAGAAAGCAGGTCTAGGTTCTATATTGATTTCAAAGCCTCAGTCCACACATCCTGTACTCAGAAACAGAGCCATAAAACCAGGCCTGGTGCAACTTTGTTATGTCACGACAAAATATTCACTGCTTTCATTCAAACCCCTCCCACTTTAACCACCAGGATTTAGTTTTTATGAGTGTCCGCCTGAAATCTACCATGTCCTCATTAGATTATTCTGAAAACAGCTGGCCAATCTGAGGAGAGGAGAGAGGTCTCATCTGATTACGATACAATACGAGAAGCCGAACATAAACCTACAATGAGATGGTTTTGGTGCTTAAAAACCACAAAATGTCTTCTCAAAGAAAACATTGGACAGATGTCCAATATATGAACTTTAATAAAGGACAACAGACAGTTTGAACAGGTGGTCACAGTCCTCAGAGAATCAGTGTTATGTTTGCTCTTTTTGATTCAAAACTGGTTGGAAAATTTTTCACAGAGACCTGAAGCCTGAACTGAACTTTTTTGGTTTAATGTTGAAAGAAACTTGTTAAAAAGGTTCTGACAATAATTGGCTGACCTTTACATCTTATCTCAACTTTATGAAAAACTACTGCTGAACAAAATGAGTCTCTACATTTAGGCCTCAGTGAAACGTGGCATGCAGTCTGCTGAGTAGTGTTAATAAGCTTTAGTCAAACTGCACAGGTAAATAATTATTTATTTTATGTCAACTTCTGTGTGTTATTTTTGGGGTACTCTGTCGTGAAGTCACACTGCTGCCTCTATTATTTGTCAGAAGGAAAACAAAAATACTCTCTCAAAATCTTGGAAAAGAACATCGCAACTATGTTGAGCTGCTGGCTCAGTCTGGAATTTAGATCAGTTTTAATACAACAACATTCAATGATTCCTCTTTTATTTTATTTTCCTATTCAGTTCTGAGCTTTAAATATGAGACACTACATTGCACGCCTAGAAAAATGGAGGTACTCTATCTTTTCAGTCCTGTTGTGCCTTTTACAGTTTGTCAGACACATTTGTCTTATTACTTGTTACTACTTGTTCACACAGTCTACTTTGTCAGTGTGCAGTTCAGCAACATCAATTTTTATACCTTTAGACCTTTTTATTATATACATATATTTGATTATTTGCACTTTTTTTAGCAGATAGTTGTAAAATAGAAACTGAATGTACAAGAAGGAGAGTAAATAACACAGATGTTTGGCAGCTGTGACAGCTGCTGACTGTGTGGACAGTTTTCAAAAAGTTAACTTTTTGACTCCAACTGTAAAACTGTTAAGAAAAGAAGAGGTGACGAGTATCAGGACAGGTTTATAGCTTCTCTTGATGTGATGAGCTTCTTCTGCATTACCAGTAGACTGCATTTAAATTGCATTTTGATTAAGTACAAATATCCTTCTAATACCCAAGTTGCTGGTGATTGAAGTTTTGGTATAGAGCTCTAAACCCAGCCAGAGGAGAGAGATTAAGAGGTTTCTGCTGTTCCCTACATCCCAGAGGAGGAGGATATATGTGTGTTATCTGCAGCCTAGGTGAGCGTCCGGCCTGACACTGTGGGCGCTGGGGTTTGATCTTTGGTAGAGGCATTGGAAAGACTAAGCCTCTCTGCTCGGCACTCAGCATTAAAGAGATGGACCAGTGTAAACCCCTGTGACGGACTTGTGTCCTGCGCACAAGGATACACTTGTCCACCAAAAACGCTCCAGGCCACAGAGGCAGTTGATAAGCTCCCGGACTCTGAGCTGCTTAACAGTGTCGGGCAGAGCGAGGGCATTCCTGCTGCCTTTGGCAAAACAGCATCATGCAGATCATCAAGACTTTAACATCTGCTACTAGTGTACATTTGATGTAGATGTGAAGATCTACAGGTTGTCCTGGATGTGAAGGTGTTTTGTGCATATGCACTTTCTAAATAAGACACTGCAGGGATGTCTACACATCTTTAGTTTAGTTTCTTTGCTCCTTTCTGAATCAGTGGGCGAGTTTCTCTTTGTTTGGCTTCATGTAAAAACAAAAAAAATCAAATAGAATTTTTTTTTCAATTTTCAATAAAAAATACAGTTTTAAATAACAGCCTCAGGCTTCATCCAAGTGAACTGTGGTGCATTTCATTTGTGGTGAAAACAAGCCAGACCAACCACAGCTCTGTTTTAATCTAACTACTGTTTAACTCAGCAGTTTATTGTGATCTGTTAAGGAATCCAAAGCAATCTGGTGACCTGAGTTAGGGATGCAAACTGTGTTCAGGATGCTACATTTGAAGACTGCGTGTAACCAGGTTGTTCAATTTCCAAGGGTCTTTTAAAGACGGCGGAAAAAAATGGAATTTTGGAAATCAAACCAAAACAAGTTACACATCGTCACAGGTGCGAGGCAACAGGAGCCCTGCTTTGAGATGCAAGTGCCGGCACAGCTGGTGACACTTAGTAGAAATCCTCCGTAGACCAGACTGTCTCATTTCTGTTCGGCCTTCGCGGTCTGTGGCAGCTACGAGGGCCACGTTCGCCAAGAACTGTGGACTCTCATGTATGCAAAATAAGTTTGGAACCATGGCAACATGTGTTTTTATCACCTGGAGAGTGCAGGATATTTTGTTGATCCACCAGACAGTGAAAAGAAGGTGTGTAACTCTAAAAAGTGAGAGATGTTGAAACTGTCTTTCCTGGATGTTACATTTCAAAACACCTCCTCACCCTGTTTCTGTGTGTTTATCATTCGCTAACTATGATACATGAGGCCCAGTGGGACTAATGGTGCTGATCATCAGTGGGTGATTCAATATCTTGGTAGAGTCCAGCCCAGAAATAGCAAAAAAACAATAAAATGAAATATCTGCAAAAATTTGGACCCATGTTGCTCTGACGATACAGGATGACATCACTAAAACTATCCAATCTCTGCTCATCTTACAATCACTGAATCTACACAAGTCACTCGGCTGAAAACTGACAGGTGTTAAAATATAAATTAATCATTAGTAACAAAAAGAAGCAGAATTTTGAGGCATATACAATGAAAGAGGAAGAAGATGTTCAAACTGATGTGGTTAGAACTGTAGAACAGTTCACAGTTTAATCTCATACATGATGATTACATTAACGCTGAGAGTAATTTCACAATACAGGGCCACAATAAGGAGAAGTTAGAGGGAAAATAGAATAATTACATAATGAAGCCTAAATTCCTGTGCAGCTGCATTGAGGAGGAGGGAGGATAATGATATTTTGCTTTAAGTGTCTCCGTTTTTTTATGAACAGGCACCAAAAATAAGATAAGAGTGGTTATTTACTTTATGTTAAGGAGGAGTAGGATCGGTAATGGAAAGGGATCATAAAAGACTTTGTAGACAGAGAAGGCAGCAGAGAGATAAGAGATCTGTGGGGATCTGAGAGATAAAGACAGAAAGCACAGAATGATCTGCAGCCGAGTAAATTGGGAGACTGGGGAGAAAAAGAAGGAAAGCACAGTGTGAACTGTGAAAAAAGAAAAGAAAAGGGGGTGGAGGATGACAGAGATAGGAAGAGAAGCAGAGAAGACAACAGAGAACAGGAGAGACAGAGATTGAAAGAAGAGAGATATATGTGGAAATGTCAGACAGGCGTTCACATGGCCCTGAGGCTTTTTCCCCTCAGCCCCGCGGAGCTGCAGCCTGAGCGTGATGTCGAATTGAAGGTGGAGGGAGAGAGGCTGCATCATTAAGGAGGTCTAATCTGGAGAGACAG